>CATOGW010000007.1:0-54782 GCA_951799385.1 Hyppa rectilinea
CCTAACCTAACCTAACCTAACCTAACCTAACCTAACCTAACCTAACCTAACCTAACCTAACCTAACCTAACCTAACCTAACCTAACCTAACCTAACCTAACCTAACCTAACCTAACCTAACCTAACCTAACCTAACCTAACCTAACCTAACCTAACCTAACCTAACCTAACCTAACCTAACCTAACCTAACCTAACCTAACCTAACCTAACCTAACCTAACCTAACCTAACCTAACCTAACCTAACCTAACCTAACCTAACCTAACCTAACCTAACCTAACCTAACCTAACCTAACCTAACCTAACCTAACCTAACCTAACCTAACCTAACCTAACCTAACCTAACCTAACCTAACCTAACCTAACCTAACCTAACCTAACCTAACCTAACCTAACCTAACCTAACCTAACCTAACCTAACCTAACCTAACCTAACCTAACCTAACCTAACCTAACCTAACCTAACCTAACCTAACCTAACCTAACCTAACCTAACCTAACCTAACCTAACCTAACCTAACCTAACCTAACCTAACCTAACCTAACCTAACCTAACCTAACCTAACCTAACCTAACCTAACCTAACCTAACCTAACCTAACCTAACCTAACCTAACCTAACCTAACCTAACCTAACCTAACCTAACCTAACCTAACCTAACCTAACCTAACCTAACCTAACCTAACCTAACCTAACCTAACCTAACCTAACCTAACCTAACCTAACCTAACCTAACCTAACCTAACCTAACCTAACCTAACCTAACCTAACCTAACCTAACCTAACCTAACCTAACCTAACCTAACCTAACCTAACCTAACCTAACCTAACCTAACCTAACCTAACCTAACCTAACCTAACCTAACCTAACCTAACCTAACCTAACCTAACCTAACCTAACCTAACCTAACCTAACCTAACCTAACCTAACCTAACCTAACCTAACCTAACCTAACCTAACCTAACCTAACCTAACCTAACCTAACCTAACCTAACCTAACCTAACCTAACCTAACCTAACCTAACCTAACCTAACCTAACCTAACCTAACCTAACCTAACCTAACCTAACCTAACCTAACCTAACCTAACCTAACCTAACCTAACCTAACCTAACCTAACCTAACCTAACCTAACCTAACCTAACCTAACCTAACCTAACCTAACCTAACCTAACCTAACCTAACCTAACCTAACCTAACCTAACCTAACCTAACCTAACCTAACCTAACCTAACCTAACCTAACCTAACCTAACCTAACCTAACCTAACCTAACCTAACCTAACCTAACCTAACCTAACCTAACCTAACCTAACCTAACCTAACCTAACCTAACCTAACCTAACCTAACCTAACCTAACCTAACCTAACCTAACCTAACCTAACCTAACCTAACCTAACCTAACCTAACCTAACCTAACCTAACCTAACCTAACCTAACCTAACCTAACCTAACCTAACCTAACCTAACCTAACCTAACCTAACCTAACCTAACCTAACCTAACCTAACCTAACCTAACCTAACCTAACCTAACCTAACCTAACCTAACCTAACCTAACCTAACCTAACCTAACCTAACCTAACCTAACCTAACCTAACCTAACCTAACCTAACCTAACCTAACCTAACCTAACCTAACCTAACCTAACCTAACCTAACCTAACCTAACCTAACCTAACCTAACCTAACCTAACCTAACCTAACCTAACCTAACCTAACCTAACCTAACCTAACCTAACCTAACCTAACCTAACCTAACCTAACCTAACCTAACCTAACCTAACCTAACCTAACCTAACCTAACCTAACCTAACCTAACCTAACCTAACCTAACCTAACCTAACCTAACCTAACCTAACCTAACCTAACCTAACCTAACCTAACCTAACCTAACCTAACCTAACCTAACCTAACCTAACCTAACCTAACCTAACCTAACCTAACCTAACCTAACCTAACCTAACCTAACCTAACCTAACCTAACCTAACCTAACCTAACCTAACCTAACCTAACCTAACCTAACCTAACCTAACCTAACCTAACCTAACCTAACCTAACCTAACCTAACCTAACCTAACCTAACCTAACCTAACCTAACCTAACCTAACCTAACCTAACCTAACCTAACCTAACCTAACCTAACCTAACCTAACCTAACCTAACCTAACCTAACCTAACCTAACCTAACCTAACCTAACCTAACCTAACCTAACCTAACCTAACCTAACCTAACCTAACCTAACCTAACCTAACCTAACCTAACCTAACCTAACCTAACCTAACCTAACCTAACCTAACCTAACCTAACCTAACCTAACCTAACCTAACCTAACCTAACCTAACCTAACCTAACCTAACCTAACCTAACCTAACCTAACCTAACCTAACCTAACCTAACCTAACCTAACCTAACCTAACCTAACCTAACCTAACCTAACCTAACCTAACCTAACCTAACCTAACCTAACCTAACCTAACCTAACCTAACCTAACCTAACCTAACCTAACCTAACCTAACCTAACCTAACCTAACCTAACCTAACCTAACCTAACCTAACCTAACCTAACCTAACCTAACCTAACCTAACCTAACCTAACCTAACCTAACCTAACCTAACCTAACCTAACCTAACCTAACCTAACCTAACCTAACCTAACCTAACCTAACCTAACCTAACCTAACCTAACCTAACCTAACCTAACCTAACCTAACCTAACCTAACCTAACCTAACCTAACCTAACCTAACCTAACCTAACCTAACCTAACCTAACCTAACCTAACCTAACCTAACCTAACCTAACCTAACCTAACCTAACCTAACCTAACCTAACCTAACCTAACCTAACCTAACCTAACCTAACCTAACCTAACCTAACCTAACCTAACCTAACCTAACCTAACCTAACCTAACCTAACCTAACCTAACCTAACCTAACCTAACCTAACCTAACCTAACCTAACCTAACCTAACCTAACCTAACCTAACCTAACCTAACCTAACCTAACCTAACCTAACCTAACCTAACCTAACCTAACCTAACCTAACCTAACCTAACCTAACCTAACCTAACCTAACCTAACCTAACCTAACCTAACCTAACCTAACCTAACCTAACCTAACCTAACCTAACCTAACCTAACCTAACCTAACCTAACCTAACCTAACCTAACCTAACCTAACCTAACCTAACCTAACCTAACCTAACCTAACCTAACCTAACCTAACCTAACCTAACCTAACCTAACCTAACCTAACCTAACCTAACCTAACCTAACCTAACCTAACCTAACCTAACCTAACCTAACCTAACCTAACCTAACCTAACCTAACCTAACCTAACCTAACCTAACCTAACCTAACCTAACCTAACCTAACCTAACCTAACCTAACCTAACCTAACCTAACCTAACCTAACCTAACCTAACCTAACCTAACCTAACCTAACCTAACCTAACCTAACCTAACCTAACCTAACCTAACCTAACCTAACCTAACCTAACCTAACCTAACCTAACCTAACCTAACCTAACCTAACCTAACCTAACCTAACCTAACCTAACCTAACCTAACCTAACCTAACCTAACCTAACCTAACCTAACCTAACCTAACCTAACCTAACCTAACCTAACCTAACCTAACCTAACCTAACCTAACCTAACCTAACCTAACCTAACCTAACCTAACCTAACCTAACCTAACCTAACCTAACCTAACCTAACCTAACCTAACCTAACCTAACCTAACCTAACCTAACCTAACCTAACCTAACCTAACCTAACCTAACCTAACCTAACCTAACCTAACCTAACCTAACCTAACCTAACCTAACCTAACCTAACCTAACCTAACCTAACCTAACCTAACCTAACCTAACCTAACCTAACCTAACCTAACCTAACCTAACCTAACCTAACCTAACCTAACCTAACCTAACCTAACCTAACCTAACCTAACCTAACCTAACCTAACCTAACCTAACCTAACCTAACCTAACCTAACCTAACCTAACCTAACCTAACCTAACCTAACCTAACCTAACCTAACCTAACCTAACCTAACCTAACCTAACCTAACCTAACCTAACCTAACCTAACCTAACCTAACCTAACCTAACCTAACCTAACCTAACCTAACCTAACCTAACCTAACCTAACCTAACCTAACCTAACCTAACCTAACCTAACCTAACCTAACCTAACCTAACCTAACCTAACCTAACCTAACCTAACCTAACCTAACCTAACCTAACCTAACCTAACCTAACCTAACCTAACCTAACCTAACCTAACCAGTTCCCCCCCGACTCTCGTGGCGGTCGGATCGTTTTTAGAGTCGCTCCGCACATAAAAAATCTAAAAAGTGGTCAAAAGTGCTCCGATTTGGACGAAACAAGTGTTGGTGTGTAGAGGAACGTTGCCTCCATACCCCGAAGTGAAATCACAACCTGGATTGCAGTGCTGTGTAGTGGAAAAGCTGAAAAACCTATACTTTATAGGTTAAGTACGAAAGTAAAAACTTCGAACGCAAACGCTGCCGGAACCAGATCGACGACCCCCCTTTTTTATTGAAGAAAAAGGAGGGGATTCCCCCCGTGCAACGTGCGGACGCCCCAGAAGCGTGAAAAACCCAAGCCATCGGGAGTTATTCAGAAAAAACAAAAAACACGTGGTGCTGAAAACTTCGAAGACGCAGTGGCAGACTTCTGAAACTTTGCAGCCGTCATCTCTAGCATCATTCCAGACTGGTCCCGCAAGTATTTTTATTGTATCTGTAATACCCGATTTTTAACGAGACTTTGAAATCTCAAAGTTTGGACCTACATATCTCCGGAGAGAATAAAAATATTCAAGATCTTCAACTGCAGTCCTTGGCGCGCTCGTTAGAAGAACAGGGACTGAAAATCTTAGAATTTTTAATTAAGTAGAACTTTAGTTATAAGAAATTTTATAAAAATTTCACTTTTCCTAAAATTTTTTCTTCGTTTTTTATGTTTTTCCAAAATTGTGTATGTGACCGTGTACAGCTAGATTTTTACTATTTTTAGATATTTATTTCAGAATTTTCGCACTGGGGGATCCTGAGATATTGAATTTTATATGTTTTTTGTAGCTTATTCTAAATTAAATAGATTTTAACCAATTTTGACATCGGGACCGGGTCCAATATATATATTGTGACCCATATAAGCCCAAACAAGGGTGTTATACCTTTAAAATTGGCAGATTTACAAAATTGCGCCATTTTGGTTTTTTAGGTTTTAAATTTCAGAGAGCTATATCTCAGGATCCACTGAGCCGATTAATTTCGGATTTTGACTATCACGTCACGCTTTTCAAGAGCTCTAGACGGTGTAAGGTTTCAGGACTTTTCAGCCTGAAAAATTTTTTGTCGCTGAAACTGTTTTCAGGGGATACCTGAAGTGACGCCGAGCTGTACATTTCAAACCCGGACCTTCTCCGACGAAGGGTTCCGAAGTTACGGGCTCTTAAACTTGACTTTTGACAGTTCGGCGGCCATTTTGTTTAGCTTCAGACCGCAATAACTTCTGAACCGGAAGTCGTAGGAAGTTGCGGACTTCGGTTTCGACCACAGGGGCTCCTTGCCTTCCATACTCGGCGTTTTCAGGCGGTTTGGAGCTGAAAATTTCCGGGGTCCTGAAAGCAGTTTCAGCAGATAGCGGAGCTCTTGCTGAGTTCGGAGAACCCAAACTTGGTGGTTCTGCGACTATCCGAAGCGGAGATATCACACGTCAAAAAGTGACTTTGACAGTTGTGCCGCCATCTTGGTCATTATTAAAACACCAATATCTCCGTGACGGTGCGTCGTAGAGCGACGGGATCTTCGCTGTCAGTAGTAGCGGACTGAAGCCTAACGGGTGGGACATTTTTCAGGAGCTTTTCAGGTGTCAATATTTTTTGGCCTGAAAACTGTTTCAGTGGATAGGTCTCACCGAGCCAAGTGCGAAAAGCCCAAACACGGCGGTTTTTGGGCCGGCGGTTCCGAAGATAACCCCTGTTAACCATTTTTGGTTCTTATTTTGGGAAAAAACCAAGATCTTTGTGTTGGCATAACTCCGGAACCCTTTAGGGTAGCCACGCCGTGTTTGGTATTGTTTGAGAGGGCTCGAGGAGAGCTATCCATTAGTCAAGACGAATCGACTCTACATAGAGTTTCGAAAAAATTTTTGTTTAAAATCGACAGTTTTGACACCTGGAAGCTAAATCTTTTTTTAATTTTGTAGTGCTTGACTGGTTCTATTGAACCAAAGGGCTGACCGTGCAAACTCTTGGATTTTTACGATCCTAGAGTGTTTAACGCACATTAACGTATTTTTATTTCTTTGTATACACTTTTATAATTTTATTTTTACCTGAATCGACGCATACCTCCAAAATGCTCGGAATGAGGACCCCACTGAAGAAGGTGGATAGTGAGAAATCACCCACAAAACCCAAAACCTCACCTCCTTGTGTACGACGCAGCGTTGGGGAATGGGAGGCTGCTCAATCGAGTAGCGCAAACTGTACACCCCCCTCTACCTCTATGACAACTCAGGCTGGCCCTGAAAAATTAGGGAAAAAACCTCTACTGTCGCAGGAGACTAAAACCCCCCCAATGTGCACGAAACCGACAGAGGTCCATACGTCACCGAAGCCGCAGTACGCGGATCGGTCGACGGAAGCCAGGGCCTGCTTGAATAATGCAAAATTACACCTGAGCAGAACGCGAAACACAAAGACCGAGATAAAAAACGGCATCGTTGAAGCGCTGGAACGACTTTTCCAACTGGTGAAGGAAGCCGAAAGGGAGGTCAAAACTAAAACTTCAGGCGGGGTAAAGCACAATACAGAGCCTATAGCGGCCGCATCCGATTTAACCTTCTCCATCAATGCCGAACAACACTTGTTAGCAACTCAAATCGAGGAACACTCGAAGTTGCTACAAGAGAACAACAAAAAGATGGAGGAGTTGAAAGCAGCAATCGACCAACAAACAACAACATACGCGAGTGTAACTGCGATCCACAGCGGAAAGTCGAACCCGGCGCGAAGTACGCTGCACTCCATCGTAGTTGCCTCCAAAGACGACACCGAAACAGGTGAGGAAGTGCTCGACAAAATTCGGAAGGCGGCGGATGCGAAAGAGGGCTGGGTCAGAGTGGAAAAGGTGAGGAAGGCAAAGGATGGGAAAATTATAATGGGATTCCAAACCAGGGAGGAGAGAAATAAAATGAAAGACAAATTGGAAAGAGGAAGACCGGACCTCAGTGTCGAGGAGGTGAAAAACAAGGATCCCTTACTGATCCTCAGGAGTGTCCTATCTGTTAACTCAGACGAGGATATCCTCAGGGCAATGAGGAATCAGAATAGGGGTGTTTTTCGCGACCTCGACAAAGAGGAGGATAGGGTGGAGGTGAAATATAGGAAAAGAACTAGGAACCCGCACACCAACCACGTAGTGGTCAGCGTCTCACCGACCATCTGGAGAAGGGCTACGGAAGTTGGATGCCTGCACATGGACCTCCAGCGCGTAAGGGTTGAAGATCAAACCCCGCTGGTCCAATGTACGCGATGCTTGGGCTACGGGCACGGCAAAAGGTTCTGCAAGGAGCCAGCTGACTTGTGCAGTCACTGTGGCGGTCCGCATTTGAAGTCGGAATGTGCCGACTGGCTCGCGGGTGTTCCACCCAAATGCCAGAACTGCACAAGGGCGAAACTCGACGGCGCTGACCACAACGCGTTTAATCCCGATTGCCCAACGCGCCGTAAGTGGGACATAATTGCCCGATCTACGGTAGCGTATTGCTAAGGGCACCCAGGGCAACCCAAACCTCTACAGAGTCATACAGGCAAACCTCCAGAGAAAAAGACTTGCAACAAACGAGCTCCTTCTGGAAGCTGTAAAGCGCGGAGTTGCTGTTGCTCTCCTCCAGGAACCATATGTGGGAGGAGCGAAGGCAGTGAGGGACCACAGGGGTGTTCGGATCTTCCAGAGCACTGATACTGGAGACGGGGTTGTAAAAGCCGCAATAGCGGTCTTCGATCAAGACCTTACAGTCATACAATACCCGAAACTCACCACGAATAACATCGCCGTGGTGGGGATCCAGACCAGTGCCTGGAGGATCACGATGGTCTCTTTTTATTTTGAGCCAGGCCAGCCAGTGGGACCATATTTGGAGCACCTCAGACGTGTTGAGAAGGAGATAGGTTCCAGAATGTGGATCGCTGGAGGAGATGCAAACGCAAAAAGCACCTGGTGGGGAGGCTTAACTACCAATAGCAGAGGCGAGGAGGTCTCTGGAGTTCTCGAGGAGCTGGGACTAAACATACTCAACAGAGGGGAAATTCCGACCTATGATACGATCAGAGGCGGAAAACGCTACAGCAGCCATGTTGACATAACTGCGTCGTCAACCGATATTCTGGACCTGGTGGACGACTGGAAGCTAGACGAGGGTCTCACGAGCTCGGATCACAACGGCATCGTATTTAATATTAAACTCAAGAGGTCTAAAGGTATAAAAGTGACTAGAACAACTAGAGTTTTCAACACGAAAAAAGCAAATTGGTCTGAGTTTCGTGAGAAACTCAACCAATTAATGCAAGACAGGAAAATCACTAACACGGACATTGATAAAATAAAAACAGTAGAGCAACTTAATAATATGGTAAATAAATACACACAGGCCATTAGAGACGCATGCACCTCATCAATGCCTGTGAAAAAGACTAACGAGGTGCTCACTTTGCCGTGGTGGTCCGAGAAACTCGAAGGGATGAAGCGGAAAGTTGCCACCAGGAAACGCAAAATTAGATGTGCGGCACCGGCTCGGAGATCGAAGGTCGTTGAAGAGTACCTGAAACAGAAAGTTGAGTATGAAGCAGAAGCAGAAAAAGACATGATCGAGAGCTGGAAAAACTTCTGCGCTAAGCAGGACAGAGAAGGGGTTTGGGAAGGGATATACCGGGTGATAGGGAGGACCAAGGCGAGGGGAGAGGACCAACCGCTGGTGAGGGATGGCGAGGTGCTGGATGCGAAGGGTTCAGTCGAACTACTCGCAAACACCTTTTACCCAGAGGACCATAAGGACAATGACAGCCAATGCCACCGCCTTACCAGAGAAAAAGCCGAAGTTGTGAATGCTGGAGAGCATGATAACTCAAGCGATCCACCATTCACTATGGCTGAGCTGATGGCATCGTGCAGGTCCTTTAACGCCAAGAAAGCACCGGGAGCGGACGGTTTCACCGCTGACATCTGTTGCCACGCTATCGGGGGTGCCCCCGAGGCGGTCCTCGCTCTCTTGAACAGCTGCCTGAAACACCATCACTTCCCTGATATCTGGAAGGAGGCTATCGTGGTGATATTAAAAAAGCCGGGAAAAGAGGATTACAGTACCCCAAAGGCCTACAGACCTATTGGCCTTTTGCCAATATTAGGCAAAATATATGAGAAGATGTTGGTGGCCCGCCTCAAGTTCCATTTGATTCCGAGGATGAGTACTCGCCAGTATGGATTCATGCCCCAGAAGAGCACTGAGGACTCCCTCTATGACTTAATGCAGCACATACGCGGAAAGCTGGACCTTAAGAAAATTGTTGTCGTAGTATCTTTGGACATAGAGGGAGCCTTCGACAGCGCCTGGTGGCCAGCCATAAGAGTCCGCCTGGCTGAGGAAAAGTGTCCAATCGGCTTGAGGAGGGTCATCGACAGCTATCTCGAAAACAGGAGGGTCAGGGTCAGATACGCAGGTGAGGAGTTCGGCAAGGCAACCAGCAAGGGATGTGTCCAGGGTTCGATAGGGGGACCAATATTTTGGAACCTTTTGCTGGACCCGCTCTTAAAGAGCCTGGAGGCTGGGGGTGACTATTGCCAGGCATTCGCGGACGATGTCGTGCTGGTTTTCGATGGTGACACATCGTTGGAGATCCAGGGACGTGCCAATGCCGCTCTCGAACATGTTCGGGCGTGGGGAGTACAAAATAAACTTAAATTTGCTCCGCAGAAAACCAACGCGATGATAATAACTCGCAAATCCAAATATGACACCCCACGCCTGAACATGGACGGGGTCGACATTGCCATGTCCAAGGAGATCAAAATCCTGGGTGTCACCATCGACGACAAGCTGACATTTAATACACATGTCGCGAACGTGTGCAGCAGGGCAGTAGGCATCCTCAAGCAGCTTACTAGGGCGGCGAAGACCAGCTGGGGACTTCACCCTGAAGTCATCAGAATAATATATGTGGCTACCGTGGAACCAATCGTCCTGTACGCCGCCAGCGTATGGGCCCCAGCCGTCGGCAAGCTGGGCGTAAAGAAGCAGTTGGGAGTGGTTCAGCGCGGCATTGCGCAAAAACTGTGTAAGGGATACCGGACAGTCTCTCTAAACTCCGCGCTGGTGCTGGCTGGGATACTGCCTCTCGACCTCCGGGTCCGCGAGGCGGCATCGCTATACGAGGCCAGGAGGGGGGTGCCTCAGCCAGCACTCGGCGGCAGGAGGGTGGAGCAGGCTGCCTCGGCAATGGAGGCCCCACACCCCGCGGAGCGCACTGAGCTAGAAATCGTAAGCCTGGTAAACAAAGAGCAACTGGACGCGCAAAGTGGATTGGAGGTTCGTATTTTCACAGACGGGAGCAAAATTGGGGGCAAGGTTGGGGCGGCCCTCTCCATGTGGAGGGGTGACGCCGAAACCAAAGCTCGCAAGCTTGCTCTCCCAAAATACTCCACAGTCTACCAGGCTGAGCTTCTGGCAATATGTGTTGCAACAAGGGAGATTTTAAAACACAGTGCGCAATCGTTTGGAATTTTCAGCGACTCCATGGCAGCCCTCCAAACCATTCAAAATTACAATCGACACCACCCACTAGCGGTGGAGGTAAGGGCCAACATAAAGTCAGCGTTCATCCAAAGCAAAGCTGTGTCTTTGTATTGGATCAAAGCTCACGCAGGGTTGGAGGGGAATGAGAGGGCCGACGAATTAGCCAAAGGAGCCGCTGAAGGTTCCAAGCGAAAGCCCGATTATGACCTGTGCCCGGTTTCCTACGTCAAGCACTGCATTCGCGCGGGAACGCTGGAAGAGTGGAGCCGTAGGTACAGCTCCGGAGCAACGGCCTCAGTTACTAAGCTGTTTTTCCCGGATGCGGTGGCGGCTTACAGGACGATCAGGAAGATCGAGATAAATAATGTGGTCACACAAATCATGACGGGGCACGGTGGGTTCTCGGAATACTTGAACCGTTTCAAGTGTAAAGAGAGCCCATCGTGCATCTGCGACCCAGAAATTGACGAAACGGTGCAACATATATTGTTCTGTTGTCCGGTCTTTGACAGGGAAAGATTCGAGGCCGAGCATAAGCTCAACACAAAGCTCGAAGCAGAAAATTTATGCCAAATAATGGCGGGCAAACACGAGGATAGACAACTTTTGTTGGAATATTGTGTAAAAATTTGTAAAAGAGTTATACAAAGAAATAGAAGTGCATAAGTAAAAATGTTTACATAATATTATGTACAATATTAATGGTAAGCATTAAATTTAAGTATGAGGGATATTTAGACGAAAACAAATTGTTGTAAAGCAAAAATTGAGTTGCCCAACATTACTGTAACAAAACAGAAAATTTTAAATAAATATAAGGTGTTTAATAATATCAAATATGTAAGTAGAAATAGGAATAATAAATAAGACTGTGTATTAAGAATAGTAAATAAGACTGTATATTAAGAATAGTAAATAAGACTATGTATTAAGGATAGTAAATAAGACTGTCTATGGAACTAGTAAATAAGATGGAAACAGATAAGACAGCTTAAGATAACTGTAAAAGAGTGGCTGTAAATAGAATAGTTCACCATGTAGTAGCAATAAGAAATAGAAATAAGCTAAAATAAGACACTTGTAAACAATTAATAAATAAAAATGTGTTGTTGAGTTTTGCCCCGTTATAAAAAAAGTAAATAAAGATAAAAACCAGATTAGATATAAGAATAGAAGGGCGCCCTACCCTTATAGAAAGCAAGAGGAGAGAATGCAAGAAAGACAAAGTATGCGGAATGAAAGTACGAGAGGAATAAAAGCGAGAACTGGAATGAACGAATAAGAATAGGCTCAGAATAGACTCCGATTATGTTGGAGGTATAAGAAAAAAAAAAAAAAAAAAAAAAAAAAAAAAAAAAAAAAAAAAAAAAAAAAAAAAAAAAAAAAAAAAAAAAACCTAACCTAACCTAACCTAACCTAACCTAACCTAACCTAACCTAACCTAACCTAACCTAACCTAACCTAACCTAACCTAACCTAACCTGAGCGAACCTAACCTGAGCGAACCTAACCTGAGCGAACCTAACCTGAGCGAACCTAACCTGAGCGAACCTAACCTGAGCGAACCTAACCTGAGCGAACCTAACCTGAGCGAACCTAACCTGAGCGAACCTAACCTGAGCGAACCTAACCTGAGCGAACCTAACCTGAGCGAACCTAACCTGAGCGAACCTAACCTGAGCGAACCTAACCTGAGCGAACCTAACCTGAGCGAACCTAACCTGCGATTGACCCGTTTAATGGGGGGAAAAAGGTGAACTACGAGAGTGAATGAGAATGAGTGAGAGTGAGTGAGTGAGAATGAGTGAGAGTGATTGAGAATGAGTGAGAGTGAGTGAGAGAGAGTGATTGAGAGAGTGAGAGAGTGAGTGAGTTAGAGTAAGTGAGTGAGTTAGAGTGATTGAGAGTAAGTGAGTGAGTTAGAGTGATTGAGAGTAAGTGAGTGAGTGAGTGTGAGTGAGTGAGTAAGTGTGAGTGAGTGAGTGAGTGTGAGAGAGTTTGTGAGTGAGTGGGAGTGAGTGAGTAAGAGTGAGTGAGTGGGAGTGAGTGAGTGGGAGTGAGTGAGTTAGAGTGAGTGAGTGGGAGTGAGTGAGTGGGAGTGAGTGAGTGTGAGTGAGTGTGAGTGAGTTAGTGAGTGGGAGTTAGTGAGTGGGAGTGAGTGAGAATGAGTGAGAGTGAGTGAGAATGAGTGAGTGGGAGTGAGTGGGAGAGAGTGAGTGTGAGTGAGTGGGAGTGAGTTAGTGAGTAGGAGTGAGTGAGTGGGAGTGAGTGAGTTAGAGTGAGTGAGTGGGAGTGAGTGAGTGGGAGTGAGTGAGTTAGAGTGAGTGAGTGGGAGTGAGTGAGTGGGAGTGAGTGAGTGTGAGTGAGTTAGTGAGTGGGAGTTAGTGAGTGGGAGTGAGTGAGAATGAGTGAGAGTGAGTGAGAATGAGTGAGAGTGAGTGAGAGAGTGATTGAGAGAGTGAGAGAGTGAGTGAGTTAGTGATTGCGAGTAAGTGAGTGAGTGGGAGTGAGTGAGTGAGTGGGAGTGAGTGTGAGTGAGTGGGAATGAGTGAGTGAGTTAGTGGGAGTGAGTTAGTGAGTGGGAGTGAGTGAGCGGGAGTGAGTGAGTGGGAGTGAGTGTGAGTGAGTGAGTGGGAGTGAGTGTGAGTGAGTGGGAGTGAGTGAGTGAGTGTGTGTTTGACCGTACTTCACGAAAAAAAGCAGTGATAGCCTAGTGATGAAACTGCCGGACTGCCGGTCTCGAGTTCGAATCCAAGGCACGCACCTCTGATTTTTCGGATTCATGTGCGTATTGTATAATTATCACTTGCTTAAAATCGGTGAAAGTAAACATCGTGAGGAAACCGGCATGCCCGAGAGATATTTCCCAACGCTTGTGACGCAATTTGATGCTAAGTCAGAGGCCCATGGGCAGCATTAAAACTCTGACACCAGGTTAGTTACTAACCACACGAAAAGAAGACGAACAACCGGCGGAACGAATATGGATGAAACTTGGCGCAGTGGTGGTTTGTGACCTGGATTATCTCTCCACCATTACCATCCACGTGGGCAAAGCCGCTGGCAACAGCAACAATATTTCCCAAATTCGTAGTTAAATCAATAATAACTAGTCATAATTGCTTTCCTAAACAAAAACCTTAACCCATACTTGAGCAGTTTACAATTAGTAGTAGAGAGGTACTGCCGGCGCATCACCAACTGCACGAACCACGAACTTGGCACGAAATTAAATTTACAATATCATTATTTCATCCGTACGTTTATCAAAAATCAAATATATTAATTAATCATATTATTGTGGACTACGACCATAAAAAAAGGATTGTGTGGTTTTATGAAACCACGGTAAAAGTGAAACTTTTTTTCACATTAATGACATTTGACACTATAGGCGCCGCCATATTGGCCTTGGTTGCTCTACGAGCGCCTTTCACTTTATCCCTACTCCGCGGCCGACCGTCACGCGACATGCAACACACAGACGAAAAAGTTTGAGACGATGTAATAAAATAAAGTAAGCCTGGTAGAAGAGATATTAATTTGAAGATAATTATTACACGAACTAAAACCTGTTTGAAAATTAATACACGAACGGAGTCACAAGACAAACATTCGCGAACTATACATATAAATTTTTCTCGATCCAAATACAGTAGACCACTGGCAACTCAGTGGTAACAGCCCTAAAATTATGACTAGTTCGTCGGTAGATTCCAACCCCAGCAAATGCTTTTCTTTGTATTAATTATTATTTACACCCCCCGAGAAACGGCGCGGTAGAGGAAACAATCCAGCATGTCGTAACATTAAATTTAAAACTGAGCCAAGTAAATCTTGTTACATGATGATAATTAGTTAATAATACTACTCTGTCAAGAAAGTACCGGGAAAAGATCAATAATACACAAAATGTCTGTTATTCATCCAAATTTATTTTATCACCTTCAAAGTATGCTCCTTTAGAAACGATACACTTGCGCCAACGAATAATCCATTCATCAAAACATTTTTTAAACGCTTTTTCCGGAATTGAGTTCAGTTCTCGCCGCGAATTCTCCTTTTTCGGTTTCGGTTCAGTTGGAAGGCGCCACTCCGAAGCTTGTTGACTAGTTTGCATGTCAAACTCGTAAACCCACGTCTCGTCACCAGTAACAATGCGTTTCATGAATGTTGGGTCCGAACTGACTCGTTCTAGCATGTCCTCAGCGACTTTCATGCGATTGAGTTTTTGGAGAAAATTCAGACCTTTTGGGACTAGCCGAGCAGCAACATGTTTCATACCCAAATGATTAGTTAAAATGGTACGGATCGACACGTGAGATACAGAAAGTTCGGCGGCTATCTCTCTCAGAGTTGAATGGGGATTTTAAGTCACTATTTTCTTCACTTTTGCGATGTTAACTTCAGTTGCAGACGTTGACGGCCTACCAGAGCGAGGCAAATCTTCCATCACATCTCGACCGCTTTTGAACGCTTTGAACCACTCATAAGCACGAGTTTTTGATAAAGTCGATTCACCGTAAGCCTTCTGTAACATTTTCAGTGACTCCGAACACGAAATTCCATTGGCGATGCAAAATTTAAGACAAACTCTTTGTTCGATATTTTTGTCCATTATGAAATTCGCAATACACACTATATATGATATTACTAAAACCAGCACTGTATTTAATATAAATAACAGATGCAACTCAAACTCCGCGCCAAAATGGAAAACAGTTGTGCCAATCTAACAACTACAAAAAAACCAAAAATTTGAATTTGGAACCATAAACAAATCATCCATTCCCGATACTTTCTTGACTGAATGTATGTTTAATTGCTTATAGATTATCTTAAGAATAGGTTTTATGTCAATTAGACTGATTGTATGTAAATATACTTATACATACATACATATAATAGGTATTAATACCCACTCTAAAATCTATTACCTATCACTCAAAAGTCACTTGTCTCACAAATTCACTTAAGCATGTGTGTTAAGGAAGCACCCCAAATGGAATTCTTATTCCCATTAGATTCTGTAGGAGATCCCTCCACTTAGTGATGATACCGGGGCGATTCTATGGGGATGATGATGAAATAAAACCGACCACCGCGAATGTCCGTTGAACACTGATTTATTGATTTAATGTACTTACACAAATTAGCTTAGTGATTGGTACGAAATGCTGAGTGCACAGAATGCACGGCGCGTGAGTATGAAAAATAATGTGCGGTTCCGTACAGATTCCCTAGATAGAACATACACATAAGAAAGGGCGCTCTAATTAGCACTGTACACTAATTAGAGCCCCAGTTAAGTATAAGTACTATTGTCTAGTGTTAAATTAATATAGCTTAATCATCGTAATGTAAGCACGACTCCGTCATGCTTGTTTATAATCCTAAATTAGACAGAGTCGACAATATAAACCTTTTCATTGTTTTATAAAGGTATTTCCTGATTGGTTCGATCTTAGATTGTTTACATTTATTTCTTTAAGCAGCGAGCAGCCAAAAATGTATATATAGGCGAACCGAAATCGCCAAAAGCAGTTCGCAGTCCGCCGTAGATCGCTATTGTCCTCCGTTTTGTTATTATATACCGAGTCGACAACGGGCTATTGTCCTCGGAAGTATTCGCGTGTGTTCCTTTGTGTTTAATTTGTTCCTGTGTTAAATAGTCTTAAAGTAGAGTCAAGTTTTATTGTGTTTTTCCTATTGTTTTTACGTGTCTATAGTTTATGTGTGTTAACTTAAGTTGATTATGAAAGTGAGAATAAATAACAACATTTTTATACCTACTCCTCTAAGCTGTGTGTTTCATTAGCGCCCGAACACCCCCGCCTTAATAAATCTGACGGCAATTAAGTTTGTCGTCTACAATGTGCTTAAGTGAATTTATGAAATGTGCAAGGAAATTACGTAACTTGAAAACATGGTTTTTCGTTTATGGGAATATGTTTGTAACTTGGGGTTTATGGGGTTGATTTAAGCATAAAACTAAAAGATCCGTTTGAATTGTGAAAATCGAGCGAAGGGTTTTGAAGTTATAAGCAAAAGTATAAGGTAAACATTGTAGTTTCGCTAAATTTTCGTTTTAGAATCATTTTATATTGGCATATTTTGTCGACTAGTCGCCGACTACAAACGATACCGAATAGTCAGCATTACCGACTAGTCGGCCCAAATCTATCATTAATGCACGAACTAAAAGTTGCTTAAAAATTAATACACGAACTGAATACACTTGACAAAACCTCGCAAATTATAAACACAAATTTCTCTCGATCCACATAAAGGTCGATAAGTAGGCACTTAAATTATTGTGTAAATTCTTTCATCTCCACGTTTCTCTCAACACAGTTAAGCTAGTATATCCTCGAACCAACGAAAATGTAATAAATAGGTATTGCTCAATTAGGTAGGTCTCTCGTTAACCACATAAATATTGCACTACAAACAATTAAACATTCCGAATATAGAAACAAAGTTCAGCCTGTTTCCCGCAGAACTTATTGAATGGACTCCAGTGTATTGCTTGCTTGACATGCAAGATTTTTATAAAATTGCCATGTTTTATTACAGACATTGACAACACATATTTACAAATCCTTGTAATCCAAGGGGGATTGGAACTGACACTCCTTCATACAGGTTACACAGTAAACTAGTTAGGAGATCAGAACTGCACCCACAGCTATTGTAACAAACTGTAATTTTACCATGTATAAATAATATACCTATGTACTGCAATACCTAATTATGATCAATAAAGATTTTTATTATTTATTATTATTATATTTAAGCGGCGCGCGGCGGTTAAAGGAATTTCTCACTGATAAAGTGAAATACAGCGTGAGTGAATATCTTGTAAGGAATCTTTACGAGGTTTTTAGCTGGTTAGCACGGATGTAGTACTTAACTGACTTTTTAGTTTATTTTTATAAATGTGCGTCTTGTTTGTGCTGAATAAACATTCTTTCTATCTCTCTTTCTTCTTATGGCCAACAATATTAATCAGTTATCACTCATATACACTCGAGAGCAATGAATCCGGGTCACTTAAAGAATCCTAAAAATCTCGGAAACTAAAAATGCTAGGTTAATGCAATAAATTGTATTTAATAGACAATGTAATACTCCTTAAATGAAGGTATTAAAACTTCTTAGTTATTGTAAAGTTATACCATAAAAAAATCAAATTTGAAAAAGGGCCACTTTCGAAGATGGAACTACGAAATTACAGCATTTGGTTTTGCTTTTGTTTGTAATCTGTCATTTATGTGGGTACATAAACCATGTTGATAGTGCTCTATATTCATTATTCAAGCTGAAATTATGTCGCTTACGCCTGAAGAATGCACCAGAATACTTTCAATGCTGGAAACCGGCCGGAGTCAGCGCGATACAGCCAGGACTGTCGGTGTGTCGCTGTCAACAGTACAAAGAGTTCTCCGACGTTACGAAGAAACTGGTTCTAACCTACGCAGACCAGGAACGGGCCGAACCAGGTGTACCACAGCACGAGAAGACCGATACTTGGTGAACACCATGCTTCGAAATCGCTTTCTCACAGGAACTGAACTCACAAATCAGTTTCGACACCTCGGAGGAAGTAACCCAAGTGCATGGACAGTAAGACGTCGGCTTGCTGAATCTAACTTAAAACCCCTTAGACCTGCAAACGGCCCTAAACTGGAGCGTGGGCATCGTATTTCAAGACTAAGATATGCCCAGGACCACGTAAATTGGAGTATTGAAGATTGGTCAAAAGTTATGTTCTCCGACGAATCAAAATTTATGCTCTACAAGCACGATGGAAGACACAGAGTGTATCGAAGACCAGGGGAAAGATTCAAGCAAGCATGCATCGAAGAAAAAGTAGCCTACGGTGGTGGGTCTGTACTTGTGTGGGCCGGAATTTCTTCTGAAAGTCGCACAGAGCTGGTGATCATAGAAAACGGCTCTTTAACTAGCGTAAGATATGTGGAAGAAATCCTCAATGATCACGTTGGTCCATTTATGGTCAATTTAGGTGAGGATGCTATATTTATGCATGACAATGCCCGACCTCATACAGGTAGGATTGTGAATGACTACCTTCAAGAGATGAACATTACTCGTATGGAGTGGCCAGCGCGCAGCCCGGATATCAACCCGATCGAGCATGCTTGGGACGAGCTAGGCAGATGCGTAAAACAACGAAACCCTCCCCCAATCACGCTTCGTGAGCTCAAAATTGCTCTCACAGAGGAATGGGAGAATATTCCCCAAAATCGTATAAGGAACTTGGTGTACAGCATGCCAAACCGCGTAAACGCAGTAATGGAAGCACGAGGAGGCAATACGAAGTTTTAAAATTCAAGAAAATCGTAATAAAGTTCAAAAATTTCATGTTTCCTATTTTTGTTTTAAGGAGAGATCAGCAGTTTTTTTCTTTAAGTAATTTTGTGTTAATAAAATGTATGGTGACTCATATTTTTTTTACTTTCATTTAAGGAGTATTACATTGTCTATTAAATACAATTTATTGCATTAACCTATCATTTTTAGTTTCCGAGATTTTTAACATTCTTTAAGTGACCCGGATTCATTGCTCTCAAGTGTATATTACGAGCGTCGAGTCGCATTCGTCGTCAGCTGTTTGTTGGTTGTGTATCTATCTACTCGTACTTAAATGTGAACTGTGCAATCCAGCACGGATTTATTGTACCAAACATTGTACTAGAGCTGACGTGGACATACCTGCTGTTGTAGGTGCTCGCTGTTTCTGAGAATGTCCTTGCGTACAGAACACGCACTGCCTAAACTGGGCATCGGAGGAAGACACATCAGTATTGGCACTCGCGAGGCGGGTTCTTAGTTTGGTTTTGGATACTTGTTATCAACTACACTGGTAAATACTTTTCACACTTTCCGACAACACACATTCATATTTTGTTACGTTTGATGCGTATTTTATATTTTAATTATCATTATATTTTTTATTATTGATAGTGTCCGACCGAAGTTTCGGTTTCGGTTTCGGTTTCGGCCAATTTCGGCCAAAAAAGTGATTTCAGCCGAAGTTTCGTTTTCGGCCAGAATCCGGCCGAAGCCTTCGGCCGGGCCGAAATTACTTCGCAGCCTCTCGCATCGGGAGCGCTCTGCTTAATTCGGGCACACTCGGCTTAATTCGTGCACGCTTGGCCGGGTAGGTATGAGAATGTATCGGCGGCCGGCCCAGCTATGACGTTGGGCCGGCCGCTCGGTTTGTTTGTGAACCACGTGGCGCGCGACAAAATATGGTGAGTGTTGTTTATTTATTAAATTATTATTTACTTTTTTGAATCTGTTACTGCATTTTATGCTGTGATTAACGAAAAATACGTTTGATATTAGGATTATGAATATAGTTTAGACGTGATAAGAATAGGTTGTTTGTTTTGAATAATATAATACCTATGCCGCGAATTAGTGATGTCTTGATAACTGCAGTAAAAGAATACCTTATTAACCCTAATACTATCCGTTACATATGTAGGTAGGTATGTTATTTTGAATGACAAGTAAATAACATAACGTATAAAGTTATAAATAGCAGATATATAACTTATTTATTTACCGCAATGAATTGAAGACCTACTGTCACCAAGTAATATCTACCTATTGACAGAAAAGTTAAATTTGTACGTTAGTCATAGATATGCTAGGGTTGGTAAACAGAAAAGAAAAGTTAATACTCTAAAACCAATAATTAGATCGAATTTTAGTAAGTTTTTTATCTGTTCGTAAATAAATAATAACTTGTTAAGTTTGAATTCGATACAATTGTTCTGATGTGCGATTTTGGTAACATTTATGAATAAACATTGTAAATAGTTATATTCAATTCAAAGTTTGTTTCAAGATCTCTGATTACAGTGATAATACAATAATTTATGTAAAAGTTGATTTATGTTTAAGCTGTGATTTATCTTGCAATTAACTTTGTCCAGGTATTATATTAATTAGGTTTCTTTGTTCAAAAGTTTAAAGATTTGATTTTATTGAGTTCAAAATTTCATAATTTACCTCTAATTATATCTATTTTCATTAACCAACGCGTTAACGTTTTTTATTATGTTTAACAAAAAAAGTTTTCTCTTAAATTGTTCGCATATAAGAAATCCTTGCAATAACCTTTTCCTTACGATTTGTACAGTAAATTTGAATATTTCGATACGTCTTCAAAAATTTCGGTTTCGGTTTCGGTTTCGGCCGAAATCAGAAAAAAACCGAATATTCGGTTTCGGTTTCGGCAAAAAATCGTGTTTCGGTCGGACACTGATTATTGAAGAATATTTCTAAAGAATTCACACGTAAAGTAGGGAAGTGTTTTATTTCTTGGCAACCCCATGGCTCCATGCCATGGGGTTGCCAAGAAATAAAACACTTGCTGTTGGACGTAAACCGTTAAACCGTGCTGTAGGACGGGTATTTCAAAAATATTGCGGGTTTGTGAAAACAATGTTGGGATTAAAAATATAAAGCTTCTAAATGCTAATTTTTGTTAGTCGAGCCCCCCTCCCTGCCAGCTAAACGTTAGTTTTGGGTGCGTGCTAGTAGTGTTATGCGTGTTACGGTAAGGGTATGCAAATACAAAAGACACGGATTCTTTAGGTGATAAGTAACTAGATGTATGTACAGTCAACAGCAAAAGTAGATGATCAAAATCAGAAACTCAATACTAGTGAACGGAGTTCGCGTCAGAACTGTGTGGCGTCGGAGTGATTCAAAAGTATATGATTGTAAATTATACCAAACATTTAGTACTAGTACAGCTGTCATATATTCGTGATAAGTTATAAATCCAAAAGTTATAAACACAATTCGCATCAGAACTGAGAAGTAAAAAAAAAAAATCAAAACTAGTGAACAGTCCACGATTGTTACTTGGAAAGCAATAAAGATATTGAGTATTGAGTACAGTTGAAATCAAAAATTAAATGATGAAACTGAGGCCACGTAATCATGAAGCAAATAATACTTAATTTCAATTATCCCATGAATTTAGTTTGTTATGTTTTACGGAAAAGCTGAATTTGATAAAGATTTGCATATTTAATAATATATGCCAAATTTCATCCAATTGAACCCCGAAAAAAGCATAATTATGTTCATTAAAAATCATATAATTTAAAAACTTTACTATATTAATTGTTTGTTTTTGTAACTTCTGTCAAATGTTCAAAAGTAGCTGATGTGATACAAAACGATAATTCAATAAATATTATTATCTTTGTATGTTCGCGAATTTATGTCAATGTTCAAAAGTAGCTATACAGTAGCGGCTACAGTATATTAAAAACGGAAGGTAGATTGATATTTTTATCTTTGACAATGCAATGCAATGCTTGCAATGTTCTAAAGTAGCAGATGCGATACAAAATCATAACTGTAGCCGACTGGGCAAAAGCAATTATTGAGTTATGATTTTGTATCGCATCAGCTAATTTAGAACATTGCAAGCATAACTGTAGCCGACCGACTGGGCAAAAGCAATTATTGAGTTATGATTTTGTATCGCATCAGCTACTTTAGAACATTGCAAGCAGTGTCAATAGACTAGACTAGAGATAAAAATATCAATCTACCTTCCGTTTTTAATATACTGTAGCCGCTACTGTATAGCTACTTTTGAACATTGACATAAATTCGCGAACATACAAAGATAATAATATTTATTGAATTATCGTTTTGTATCACATCAGCTAGGTACTTTTGAACATTGACAGAAGTTACAAAAAAAAAACAATTAATATAGTAAAGTTTTTAAATTATATGATTTTTAATAAACATATGCTTTTTTCGGGGTTCAATTGGATGAAATTTGGCATATATTATTAAATATGCAAATCTTTATCAAATTCAGCTTTTCCGTAAAACATAACAAACAAAATTACTGGGATAATTAAAAATAAGAATTATTTGCTTCATGATTACGTGGCCTCAGTAAGTTGCATCATTTAATTTTTGATTTCAACTGTACTCAATACTCAATATCTTTATTGCTTTCCAAGTAACAATCGTGGACTGTTCACTAGTTTTGAAATTTTTTTTACTTCTTAGTTCTGATGCGAATTGTGTTTATAACTTTTGGAGTTATAACTGATCACGAATATATGACAGCTGTACTAGTACTAAATGTTTGGTATAATTTACAATCATATACTTTTGAATCACTCCGACGACGCCACACAGTTCTGACGCGAACTCCGTTCACTAGTATTGAGTTTCTGTTTTTGATCATCTACTTTTGCTGTTGACTGTACCTACATATTATAAAGGTAAGATACATTTAACCGGGGTTGCGATAGTCGTTGAGAGGATACGGCAGTTGGGTCTCCAGGTGGCTTTGCACAAGTCCGAGGCCATGTAAATTGAGTTGATATTTCACATTTTGAAATAAAAAAATATAAGTAATCTTTTCTTAAGCCATTCCTTAACTTATTACAATCAGGCCCAGAAGTCCCCGTCTCCTTTATTAATTAGAGGAATAATTTTTACATACAAACTTTCATCCTATTTCACCCCCTTAGAGGCGGAATTTACAAAAATCGTTCCCTAGTGTGTGCCTATATTAAAATAAGGTATCTATAGTGTATTTTTCTTTAGTTTTGTCTCATTTGGTAAACAAATGTCGCGACTAATATTAAGATTTCTAGGTAGTGTATGTGTCTCTGAAGCATTTCTTTTTCCGAACCACAGAACAGATAAAGAGGTTAGAAGGGAAGTAGTTCCTGATTTGTATTAGAACGCGTGTCGCCGCATGTCTCCCACTCTTGTCTCTCCACTACAAGCAAGAGATAATACGTACGCGCATTACGCACACAAATAAACCACACGCACTTCGATCGCATGTTTATTATTGGTTCTCACACTAACGCAAATACTGCTCTGGACGTACACTCACACACATGTAAAAGCAATTTATTTCTCATATATTGTTACGGCCACCAAAAGGTCGATTAATCATATCGATAAAATTACTGTAACTTTGTTAATTAAAGTTTTGCATTTTTTTAAGTTGCGGGTACGGTACAAATATTGTGGACTTCCTAATTACATATTTAAATTAAATTAAATCAAAGTCGAATTAAGTAAAATTTATTAAATTAAATTAAATTTATTAAACTTTCTTTCGTTTTATGCTAGTTGCAGCTTTGTTTTACGTCATAATAATAGAAAGAAAGAAAAATAGCATTTTGAATAACATAAAACGTAAAATAAAGCTATAATTAGCAGAAGCAACTAAAAATAAATTTTAAAATTTCTTTTAATAAGAAATATCGGCTTTTGCTAAGCCGAATAAACATAATATGATCTAATTAATTTATTGTTAATTACTCTGTTAAAAAGTATTTATTAATTTTATCATGTTAATTTATGAATAATAGCTGTACCCACCGGTTTCACCCGCGTTAATTTAAGGAAAAAGCCTATTAAAATAATATATTAATATAAGAATATTACTTACGATTATCACATTATACATACTTATTACTATAGGAAGCTAATGACCGGCCGCCTTGCGGAGTTATTTTAAAACCGTAAAATCTCCTAAGACACTGAAATCCAATAATGTCAAGGGCTATTTTG
This sequence comes from Hyppa rectilinea, assembly GCA_951799385.1. Classification (NCBI taxonomy): domain Eukaryota; kingdom Metazoa; phylum Arthropoda; class Insecta; order Lepidoptera; family Noctuidae; genus Hyppa; species Hyppa rectilinea. The sequence continues at coordinate 24,447 of CATOGW010000007.1, forward strand.
TTCAAAATTAAATACTTTTGATGAGTAACGTATTTATTGGGATAAGGAGTAATTAAGAGGGGCAATTCTCTTTATTTTAATAATGTTCACAGTCTGATCACAGCCTCAATCTGTCAAAAACACCTTTAATTTCCCTACATTTCTGATCAGTTTTTTGATCAAACTTGTCGCTGAGATGAAACTGCGACTAGATTTTGAACGTTTTTAAATTTAGTAAGTCAGCAAATAAATGACACAAGTAAAAATAAAAAAATATTTTAATATTGAATAATAATTTAGACTGAATTTCCACGCAAATATTTTTATTGTCCCTGAAATAATACGTATTTATTAAATAACATGCGCTTGCTATCTTTTAAATTCGAATTTTTCAAAATAAAATGCTATGCAAACTAAAATAAAAAAAATTGGTTGCCTGTAAAGTCGGTATACGGGCGAAAGTTTTACGTGACAACGACTTTTTATGTCTGTCTCTCTCGCTCTTAGGCGGGCTAACCATGCCCGAGTGGAAGGGACGCGTGCCTCTCACTCGCTCTCATTGTGAGCGCATAACGTGAGCGGAGCGTAACGCAGTTTCTTGAAGTGACACCCGGCAAACCAATTTATAAGACGTTGTCACGTCAATAATATCGACATTGTTTACAATTTGGTACAACACTATCGAAACGCATAGATTTCCCAGAATTGCAGCTTTGGCTCAACGCTCGTGACGTTCGCAGTGAACGCAATACATTGAGCGACCGCTCACGTCGTACAAGATCGTACCCATGTATTGCAAGCAATGTATTATTTTGCATCTGAATGCGATTTTATCGTTTTTGTCTACAAACTACATAATACTTTTGTAATAATTACAAATATCACTCGTATTTTAAGGTTTTTGGACTTACCGGTGAAAAGAAATCCCTCCTCGGGCCACAATACACTCCTGACTTCTTTTCCGACACGTTATTATTGCGCAAGACGGCATAATTCTTTTTTTCCGCGGAGAATTGAACGCTTTCACAATAAGAGCGTGACTGTTGACCGGTGATTCTAACTTCGGTTGAGTTTGGAGCGCCCGCGCAAATGTGTGGCGCGCCTGTTCCGCCCACAAGGCCCTTCTAACCTCTTTATCTCTTGTGTTCCGAACATAAGTAGTTTATCATTATCAGCCATCTCGTTACCATAGTTCCTTAGCTTGGGACTACATGGCGTTGTGTGAAATGTCCAAGGATATTATTATTATTTCGACGAGTTACGTGACCAAAAATGTATAGGAACAGCTGATTAACACGCTTTTATTAGCTCGGGCTCGTTTCTATGTATGTATGTATGTAACGGAATCTTTGAGCTTAATTTTCACCGGTTTCTAAAAGTCTGATCAACTTGAAACTTTGCACACGTCTCAAGGACCGATGACAATGCAATAATTTGATAATAGTTTTTTGTACACGCTTTATATTAGCTTCACTTGTATGTATGTATGTTTGTAACCGACTCCTTTAGACGCGATTTTCACCCACTTTAAACGGCCAGATTTCATTCAAACTTTGTAGATTTATCGAGGACCGATGACAATACATTTATTTGAACTAAAAAGTAGGAAATAAAAAATAGTTTAAAAAACACGCTTTTTATAGAAAACCGAAATAAAAAATAGAAAATAAATTTTACTTTTTAAAAAGCGTGGGGTGCATGGTGATGGTGAATATTACCTTAAAAAGCACCCCACGCTTTTAAAAAAGTAAAATTTATTTTCTATTTTTTATTTCGGTTTTCTATAAAAAGCGTGTTTTTTAGTTTTTTAAACTATTTTTTTTTATTGCGGCTTCGGAGTTGGTCCCATAGTAAAAGTTGTTCGGTTTGGTGGTCTGTAGCATATGCTTTTTAGGTTAAATGCTCTAAGGCTTTTGTACATTCAGTCAAAAAAGTATCGGGAATGGATGATTTGTTTATGGTTCCAAATTCAAATTTTTGTTTTTTTTGTATAGTTGTTAGATTGGCACAACTGTTTTCCATTTTGGCGCGGAGTTTGAGTTGCATCTGTTATTTATATTAAATACAGTGCTGGTTTTAGTAATATCATATATAGTGTGTATTGCGAATTTCATAATGGACAAAAATATCGAACAAAGAGTTTGTCTTAAATTTTGCATCGCCAATGGAATTTCGTGTTCGGAGTCACTGAAAATGTTACAGAAGGCTTACGGTGAATCGACTTTATCAAAAACTCGTGCTTATGAGTGGTTCAAAGCGTTCAAAAGCGGTCGAGATGTGATGGAAGATTTGCCTCGCTCTGGTAGGCCGTCAACGTCTGCAACTGAAGTTAACATCGCAAAAGTGAAGAAAATAGTGACTGAAAATCCCCATTCAACTCTGAGAGAGCTAGCCGCCGAACTTTCTGTATCTCACGAGTCGATCCGTACCATTTTAACTAATCATTTGGGTATGAAACATGTTGCTACTCGGCTAGTCCCAAAAGATCTGAATTTTCTCCAAAAACTCAATCGCATGAAAGTCGCTGAGGACATGCTAGAACGAGTCAGTTCAGACCCAACATTCATGAAACGCATTGTTACTGGTGACGAGACGTGGGTTTACGAGTTTGACATGCAAACTAGTCAACAAGCTTCGGAGTGGCGCCTTCCAACTGAACCGAAACCGAAAAAACCACGCCAAAGTCGATCAAAAGTCATGTTGACTGTTTTCTTTGACTATCGCGGTGTTGTGCACTCTGAATTCTTACCGGAAGGTCTAACGGTAAATAAAGAATATTATTTGAGCGTTATGCGGCGTTTAAGAGAGCAAATTCGACGAAAAAGGCCAGATTTGTGGAAATAAAATTCTTGGATTTTGCACCACGACAATGCGCTTTCGCACAAGGCTATCATTGTGAACGAATTTTTGACCAAACACTCAACAAATACCATCCAGCAACCACCATATTCACCAGATATGGCTCCTGCTGACTTTTTTCTTTTTCCTAAACTCAAATTACCACTTCGTGGCACCCGTTTTCAATCGATAGAAGACATAAAGGAGAATTCGCGGCGAGAACTGAACTCAATTCCGGAAGCAGCGTTTAAAAAATGTTTTGATGAATGGATTATTCGTTGGCGCAAGTGTATCGTTTCTAAAGGAGCATACTTTGAAGGTGATAAAATAAATTTGGATGAATAACAGACATTTTGTGTATTATTGATCTTTTCCCAGTACTTTCTTGACAGAGTAGTATGTAACGGGTTTTCCAATAAGAGGTGTTATTTTAATATTCCAAGAAAATTGCCATTTTTGAATATAAATGATCGGATGTTTATCCTACTACTATTATAAAGGCGAAAGTTTGTAAGTATGGATGTATGGATGTTTGTTACTCTTTCACGTAAAAACTACTGAATGAATTTGAATGAAACTTTACCACAATATAGCTTATACATCAGAATAACACATAGGCTACAATTTTTTAGGTTTTTAATGTGAGGTCGTAAAAAAAACACATTTTTTGCGCTTACATTGCAAACGCTGACTGAATCCTACAAGATAGATCAAAACAATTTACTACAGTATTGTACAACTTAAAAAGGTCTACAAAAAAGTCCGTGATGGTATATGTTTATCTCTTAGGAATAACCCATAATAACCATTTTTTATCCTTTAATTTGTACGAGAAATAATGGCTTATTTACGAAGCGATTTTAAGCAATACAGTATTAATCCTTATCCAATTAAGTATCTTAAATACATTGTGCATTTAATAAAGATCAATATGGCTTTTTACAGCATGTAAATTAAATAAATATTTTCGAAGATATCACAGATTTAAAATGCAGAGTCATAGCAATTTCGGCGATAAATACAGTTTCGGTGATAAATACCGGCAGCGACGCCAGGCGAACGGGGCGTGGGGGGAGCGGGGTAGGTGCGGTGGGGAAGAAGTGGCTCATCGCTGAATGCGCGACCCGAACGCGGGCAGACGCGTGAGGGCAGACGTCGTTGACGGTTGTGTCCGTTTTGCGAATTTTTGTTCTACTAAGGTTCTTTGGTAAAAAGTAAGCAAAATTTAGGCAATTTATCAATTTCAAGCGTTGACATACTGACAAGTAATTTAAAATAAAGAAAAGAAACAAATAAATCTACAGCGAAATAAAAATTTAAAAACTACCAGCTTTTTTTTCAGAAAATTCCACCTAAAATACTTTTTAGAGTTAATTTTAAAGAATAAGTTTTTTTTTGTAATCTTGATAAAGAATTTATTGTAAAAAACTGCGCTAAGTTTTATTTGATGATTTTACGAATTACTTCATTGATAATTCAATTACTATATAGATAGGTTACTTACAGTTAATTATAACAAATTATATAAATAGGTTAATTTTAACAAATTACTTCATTGATAATTCAATTACTATATAGATAGGTTATTTACCGTTAATTATAACAAATTATATAAATAGGTTAATTATAACGAATTACTTCATTGATAATTGAATTACTATATAGATAGGTTAATTAAATAGGCAAGGATTGCATTAAAGTACAATCATAACAATAACTACCGTACTGTATTTTTTGGAAGTATAGAAACAACACGTACTTAAGAATTATGCCGCGAAAGCGTAAGTCTAATCTTTCCCAAAGCTCTAATAAAGCTCGAACTATGAAAGTAGCTAGACTTAACGAGACGTTTCCACAAGCCGAACTGCGAAGGCTTAAACAAGCAGAGCGTGAGGCAGCTCAAAGAGCTGCTGAGACACCAGAGCAGTCCCAAGATAGACGTCGACAGCATGCTGAGTATCTAGCATCTCAACGGGCTGCAGAGACACCCGAACAGTCTCAAGCTCGACGTCAACAGAACGCTGAATATCTGGCATCTCAACGGGCTTCTGAGACACCCGAACAGTCCCAGGATCGACGTCGACAGCATGCTGAGTATCTAGCATCTCAACGGGCTGCGGAGACACCCGAACAGTCTCAAGCTCGACGTCAACAGAACGCTGAATATCTGGCATCTCAACGGGCGTCTGAGACACCCGAACAGTCTCAAGCTCGGCGTCTTCAGCAAGCGAATTACATAAGGTCCCAAAGAGCTACTGAAACTGTTGAAGATGCTGAAGCTCGCAGACGCGCTGTTGCTGAAAGGGCACAACAGCGACGATTAATATTTACAAGAAACGCGTGGGGAGTATTCGATAAAGCTGCATTTGAGTACGATGAAACTCTTGATTACGAAAGCCACAAGCTTATAAAAATAGAAGCGATGAATAAAGAATGCAGATTTTGCGGTGCTCTTAAATGGAAAGAGGAAGCTGCAGGCATGTGTTGTTCGGGAGGAAAAGTAGTTCTTCCTTCAATAGACGAGCCTGTTGAACCTCTTAAAGAACTTTTTTCAAATGAAACAGATGAGTCTCGCCGTTTTTTAAAAAACATAAGAAAATACAATACATGCTTCCATATGACATCTTTTGGAGCTGATAACATTGTGTCGATGCCAGGATTTTGCCCGACTTTTACAATCCAAGGGCAAATATACCACACAATTGGCTCTTTGCTTCCTGCTGCTAATACGCAACCAAAATTTTTGCAAGTTTATTTCATGGGTGATGAGGAAGCACAAGTTGATAGGCGTTCTGAGTACGTACCAGGTGTGGAAAGAAACACAGTTCAAAAAATACAAAAAGTTCTACATGATCACAACGTTTTAGTGCATGAATTTAAAATGGCTAAAGATAGAGTGACTAGCGATAATTACAAGGTCGTGATACACCCAGATCGTGTACCACGTGGTGAACACGAAAGACGATTCAATGCCCCGACCACAAACGAAATAGCTGCCGTAGTAGTTAGTACTGAACAAACTGCGTCTCGGGACATTGTTATTCAGGCGCACGATGGCCGGCTTACTAGAGTTCCGGACACTCATAGATTTTATGATGCTCTCGAGTACCCGATAATTTTTTGGAAAGGACAAGAGGGGTACAGTTTTGATATTCCTCAGACAAACCCAGTTACAAAACAGCCTATACCGAACAAAAAAGTGTCGTGCAAAGACTTTTATGCGTATCATATGATGGTACGTCGCAACAATTTTAATTTATTGCTTCGATGTAGGCTTCTCTTTCTTCAGTTTTTGGTGGACATGTATGTCAAAGTGGAGAGTGAGCGCTTAAGGTTTATTGCTTTAAACCAAACAAAACTGCGAGCAGAAAACTATATACATTTACAAGACGCGGTCAGGAATGATGCGGATTTAGATCCAAACAATTTGGGTCAATTGGTAATACTCCCATCGTCATTTGTAAATAGCCCGAGATATCTTCATGAGTACACGCAGGATGCGTTCACATACGTGCGTAACTACGGGAGGCCTGACCTGTTTATTACAATGACATGTAATCCCGCTTGGCCAGAAATTACTAAAGAGCTCATTCCAGGACAAAATGCAACAGACAGACATGACTTAACAGCCAGGTTATTTAAAATAAAAGTACAAAAATTGGTTGCTCTACTTACAAAAGGTAAAATATTTGGAGATATGAAGTGTTTCATGTACTCGATCGAGTGGCAAAAAAGAGGTCTGCCTCACGTGCACTTACTGCTGTGGTTGACGGAAAAATTACGCCCCAACCAAATTGATGAAGTCATAAGTGCGGAGATACCAAATCCAGAAAGTGATCGAAAACTCTACGATACTGTAACCAAAAATATGATTCACGGTCCCTGTGGTGCACTAAATCCGTCATCACCATGCATGAAAGAAGGAAAATGCACCAAAAAGTATCCAAGGGCGCTTTTAAAAGATACTCAAACTAACGACAAAGGCTATCCTTTGTACAGGCGTAGAACACCAGGAGATGGCGGCCGTACGATAACTCTAAAAACCCGAGGTGGAACACAGGAAGTATTGGTTGACAATAGCTGGATTGTCCCATATTCTCCTCTTCTGTCTAAAATTTATAACTGTCACATAAATGTAGAGTTCTGCAATACGGTACAGGCGATAAAATATATTTGTAAATATATAAACAAAGGCAGCGACCAGGCTATTTTTAACATTCGACAGCAAGGGAATGTTAATATTGACCCGAGAGATGAGGTGCAAACGTATCGAGCCGGTAGATATGTTAGTAGTAACGAAGCAGCGTGGCGGATCTTGGGTCTGCCTCTGCATGAAAGACACCCAACAGTCACTCACCTTGCGGTTCATCTGCCTAATGGTCAGCGGATTTACTTCACTGAAAACAATTTTAGAGAGAGAATGGCCGCACCACCTAAGACGACACTAACTGCATTTTTCCTGCTTTGCCAAAATGACGCATTTGCAAAAACATTACTTTATGTTGACGTACCCCGCTACTATACATGGAACGTGTCGTCGAAAGAATGGAAACGTCGTTTACAAGGCACACCTGTCGACGGCTGGCCAGGTGTGAAGGCAGGAGATGCTCTTGGGCGCATTTACACAGTGCATGTTAGTAACTTCGAATGTTACTGTTTGCGAATGCTGCTGAATGTAGTACAGGGCCCCACTAGCTTTTTGGATCTAAAAACAGTTGACGGCCAAGAACTTGAAACTTTTCGACAAGCGTGTGAGAAGTTGGGGTTGTTGGAAGATGAAAACCACTGGGATGCCACAATGGAAGAGGCAGTGCTGTGTCGCTCTCCTTCGCAAATAAGAGAACTATTTGCAATATTGATATGCACTTGCGGTTTATCCAATCCTCTTCAACTATGGGATAAGTATAAATCTGCATTATCGGAGGATATCTTGCATAGATTTGAAAGGATGGATCAAGTCAACAATGATCTATGTTTCAATGAAGCACTGAGACATATAGAGGACAAAATAATAACGATTTCCGGTAAGAAATTGTCTGACTTCGGTATGCCTACACCAGAGCGTCGAGGAGAGTTGTCGACCGATTTGATCAAAGAGCTAAGCTACGATATTGCTTTATTAGACGCTCAGGTCAGCGAAACTGAACCACGCCTGCTACCCGAACAAAAAAACATTTATAACAAAATATTACAACGAGTTGAGCTTGACAAAGGCGGCCTTTTCTTTCTTGACGCCCCGGGCGGTACAGGTAAAACATTTTTGCTTAATTTGCTTCTAGCAAAAATTCGTAAGGACCGTAAAGTTGCATTAGCGGTGGCTTCCTCTGGGATCGCTGCAACATTGCTGAGCGGTGGACGAACGGCACATTCGGTTTTTAAATTACCACTTAATCTGGTGAGCGAAGAAACCCCAACGTGCAACATCAGTAAGAGCAGTGCCCGTGGCGCCCTCTTGCAACAATGTATGCTGATCGTGTGGGACGAGTGCACTATGTCACACAAACGCGCCATTGAGGCGCTTGATCGCTGTCTACAAGATATTCACAGCAATCGAAAGTTGATGGGTGGTGTGGTAGTGTTATTGGCAGGGGATTTTAGACAGACTTTACCTGTTATCGAGAGAGGCACTGCAGCAGATGAAATTAACGCATGTCTAAAAGCCTCATATCTGTGGTCTAAAGTTGAAAAGCTTTATCTTACCACTAACATGCGAGTCCAGTTATTTAGCGATGTCGAATCAGGAGCATATGCTCAAAAACTGCTAGAAATTGGTGAAGGCCACCTAAACACCGACCAAGAAGGTATGGTTCTTTTTACACAGCAATTTTGTCATGCTGTGGAGACAGAAAACGAACTTATTGAACAAGTTTTTCCGAATCTGCAACAAAATATTCTTGACGAAAATTGGTTGTGTGAAAGAACCATATTGGCACCAAAAAATGAGACTGTTGCGAAAATAAATAAAAAAATCTTGGCCGAAATAAACAGCGAAACATCAGTGTATAATTCCATTGACACAGTTATGTCATCCGATGACACTACAAGTTATCCCGTAGAGTTCCTAAACTCTTTAGAGTTGTCCGGGGTGCCATCACACAAGTTGGAATTAAAGGTAGGTGTACCCGTTTTGTTAATGCGTAACCTGGATGCGCCAAGATTATGCAACGGTACTCGGTTGCGAGTTACCGAATTAGGAAGGCATATAGTGAAGGCTACAATTTTAACTGGAGAAGCCAAGGGAGACAATGTTCTTATACCGCGCATCCCAATCATACCCAACAACTTGCCATTCTATTTTAAACGCCTGCAGTTCCCATTAAAAGTCGCATTTTCAATGACGATCAACAAATCGCAGGGTCAAACCTTGAAGGTAGCAGGCCTACATTTGGGCACGCCATGTTTTTCTCACGGTCAGCTCTATGTGGCTTGCTCACGTGTTTCCAAAGCGAAGAATCTGCATGTTTATGCTGAAGGAAAAAGATCGTTAAATGTAGTTTATAGGAGCATACTGCAGTAGCTACCTATAGGCCTATGATTAGGGCTCTGCAGTGCTTAGTTACCGTATTTCTTACTTATTACTAGAAGACGGGACGAACCTGAAGTCCACGCGAACGAAGTCGCGGGCAAAAGCTAGTTTCATTATAAAGAGGAAGGTATGCCGTTAATAGTGGAAAATAACATCAGGCAAATGACCCCCACGACCACGCTTACAGGACCATATCCTTTTCATGACATTTTCCATAACCAAATGTTGTTGACGAAGCCACCGAGGTGGACATGGGCCCCATCACTCAAGATGATTTTTCGATGGAATTCGAAATGATGAGGCCCATTTTCACCTCGGTGGCTGAAAAGAAATAAACATCCGATCATTTATATAAAAAATGGCATTTTTCTATGAATATCAAAATAACTCATCTTGTTGGAAAACCCTGTATATACCCTTTCGATTACACCCTGCATAATTATAAAAAATAATAATAATATTTACATGAAATCAGTTCCATCAAAACATAACCTCTAAAGAATGTTTGCGTCGGGCGATACCTACCTAACGCACTAAGTTGTGTTGCGACAGAGCTATCCCAACGGCGCGCGGCGCCGGCGCACGACAATTCCCGAACAGAGCTGCCAGCGTCCGCCAAAACGTTACCGCGAGAAACGAAGTAAGGCGAGCGTGCACAACAATTTCCGAAATCAGTTTATGTCTCGGCAGAAGTTTCGGCCAATATTGGCAGAAACCGAAACTGCCGCCGAAACTGGTTTTTGGCCGAAACTCTGACGAAACCGAAACCGAACTTTCGGTCGGACACTACTTTTAAGGTATGGAACCCTAAAAACGAACTATCCGTGGTTTGACTCGTATGTATCAGTCTGTTTGTAGCCAATAAACTCCAAAACTACTTAACGGATCTGGAAGAAACTTGGCACAAAGATAGATTATTGTCTGGAACAGCATATACCTAAGAAAACTAATCCCTGTATATATGATCCAACACTGGATGGTGCTGAATAGTACACAGACATTGTCCTGCACAATTTTGAAAAAAAAAGAATACAAACCTGTTTCGAGCCAGCACCTTTAGTTGATTGGTTTTTACCGCACAGAGTTTGGCCCTCATGTTTGCAACAGATAAGAGAACTATCATATTCGCTCTCAACACTTTTCTTTACCTACGCGCTGTACCGCAACAAGATTGTAAAAGCGTCTACGAATGAAACTGCCGAATAGAGTCTGTCAAGCGAGTCTAGTCCACAACCATTTTGCTGATTTCTTATAATGGCAATACTGTTATCTGTCAAACAAATTCTGTTGTTAGCCTCGTAACATTCCGGTTTTTGTTGATATTTTAATTTTATAATGCCGAAACATATTAAAAGTAGTGTCAGGAGTCTATTGTTTACACTGATTAATACATATAATCATGTAAAGATTGAATCTGACAACGGGTTATCGGAAAAACGACGACTTTTGGATGAAATCGTTTCAACATCAGATAGGTTGGCTGTTGGATGTTGATACTTTTAGCAAAATTGTTTAATTTTATTTATTTTCATATGGAGTTTTGCTAAAAGAAAAATAGCCAGCAAACACTTAGGAATTCCAAGTAAAGAAATGGAGAACCCTAAAAGGGAATGTTTTAATAGTGACACTATACCTACCTAGCCAGTGATTGGAAAAAATGCACAGATTACTCTATTAGTGTCGAAAATAAGTATAAAGTTACAGACAGGACATCAGAAACAGAGTTGGAACACTTCTTAATTTCTGTGCGTAATGATGATACCGACAGTGACTTTTCATATGAAGGCATTGAATTTCTTGATTCTGATTTTAATCCTGATAGTGTCAAAGAAATACCTACATTGAAATGCTTTGCTTCATCCCTAATAATTTTTTTATCAAAATTTCAAGTATCAATAAGTCTTCAGCGTGCTATATCAGTGTTGACACCAAAAATATTTTTGAATTTGCCGCCTTTTTCATGGGACAAGACTCGCTTGACAGACTCTATCGAATGAGATAAAGCGTGACAAGCACAGATATAGATAGACATAGATAACGCAAGAGCAACTACTTCGCGTGCCTAGCTTACGTACAAAAATCATGAGTGGTCACTTTCGCGCTCAGTCTGTCTGCATCGGTATACAGCGCTAGTCGGACGTCAATCAAAAATATAAAAAATGGTTAATTGTGCTGTTATAAATTGTAAAAACTGTACAAATGCGAGGAGAAAAAATAAAGTAAACGTTTCCTTCCATCGGTAAGTCATTTTGTGATTCATATTATGCGTAATTAATTTAAAAAACAATTATTTTCAATCTAATACCCTCGGTAATACCTGGTAATATTCTGCTGAAGATTCACAAAAACTTTTTGCATTATATAACTTCAACCTCTTAGCAATGTATAATTCCATAGCACGTTTGTGAGTACTATGTACCTACTATAAAGCTACCATTTACTGAGTACGTCTTACATTGACCTGAATGTGCCCTGGCGGCTGAGAGCATGTCATGCTCCCTGTAATGTCTCACTGATGGTGATGCGTATGTTGGATCATTTAGCTCCCATCAAAATGGTTGAGCTGAATGGTGCTAATCCATGTGTCATGTTCACGAACGAGCGCCGTCAGTAGGGACTGGTCACCTCTTAGCTGCCACGGCTGTTTTAAAATTAAAATAATTTTGAATTGTTTTTTTTTAACTTGTAATTATGGACGCTTTTATTAAGTTCTGCATCGTTCTCACGTGTAATTTCAACATGAATGATGTAACACAGTTTTTGTAAACATATTTTGATTTAAAAGAGTGTCCATGGAGTTTCTTGCCCGTTCTTCTCCATAGGTACCTACTGCTTTGGAATGGGCAACTAGCTTCATCTTTCTGACTGACGGACCCCTTGACAATTCAAAAGTGCCTGTAATTGGTTTATTTGAAATAAATGCTTTGAGTTTGAGTTTGAATACCAAATATGAGAAAAACAAAACATTCGTATTACATTGCGTCTTTTACATGGAGCGGTTGACGAGACGTTTTGTTTTAACAAGTGATGAATATCGAAACAAGCGATTCTATCGTGTATTGCTTCGGTTTTGTAGTACAGGAACTTTTATCATTTTTCTGTCAATTTTAGCGATTAGTGCTGTTCATCATATGCAACACAAATCGATTCTCGAGAATCAATTTCGGAAACAGAGGAATGATTTTGTATGATATAATAAGTACTTATTACGTAGATTTTTTTAGTTTTCCACATGAACCCAATTTAAAACAAAAATGGATTGAGGCGACGAGAAACAAAGATTGGTTCCCAACAATTACAAGAAATAATTAGGGAAATATTATCAATTTTATAAAAAATAAATATTCCTAACTGCCTTATAAGGAGATCAGGAATTTTATTGTCCTCTCTCTCGTTTATCTCATTCCTCTGTCTATCTCATTGCTCTGTCTATCTCATTACTTTGTCTATTTCATTACTCTGTCATAAAATCGATTCATAAATCGATCTGAACAATTCTTACAAAGTCTTTCAGCGTACTGCTGGCTGGGTGCAAGGCGGGGGTGGAGCGAGGGGGACGCCGTACGCGGCGGCGTCTTTGAATCGATTTGTTTTCCCATCACTAAATACCTAGTGCTTGTGACGTCATAATAGGTAGTCAAAAAATGGCACGCTTGGTTTTCATACAGCCGGTCGATTCTGTAAAAATCTCACCGTGAATACTTGCGTGGCGTGAGCTGTCAGTGTCATTCAACTGATGCTAGGGATTGACCAAGCACATTATTAACATTACAATCAAAATCGAGATTTTAATGATATTTTTATGCTAATTTTAATAAGTAATTATTTTATTTTATTTCAAAGCTAGCTAGTACATACTTTGGTACTTACTTACTTACAACATAATTAGTCATAAACTCAATTTCGTTTTTATTTCTTTTTTTCCTAGACTAGCCTTTGTATTTTAACTAAAGGCGCTTTGTATTTTAAGTGGGATGACACTGACAGCCCACTCCACGCTCACTTCACCTAAGTTTTCACGGTGAGATGGTAACAGAATCGCACTCATGGAGCAAATACAAAGAGGAGATGTCATAATGTGAATGTGCACTGTGACAATAAATGTGTCCTGACGTCATCACGGTGGGCGTGGCCTCGGTCAGTTGGCGGCACACGTTGCGTAGGTACTAACTACATGTTTACAGTCCAGTGTTCAGTCTATTTTATTATTTTCTATCTTATTTTAAAGAACAAGATGAAGTGTTGTGTGCTATCATGTAAAAACTATTCAGATAGACGTTCTGATGCCTTGGACAGCATAACATTTCACGTGTAAGTAATTTTATTTCATAAATTATTAGAAGCGTTCTAGAAAAATCTGTGCATTGTCTCTTAATAATAGTGTCACTGCTCGACAAAGGATGGCGCCACTTTGTATCACATCATGTCACCTATACTATACTAATGACATCTAGCGAAATCTAGCTAAAACGACATTGTAACAATCGACAAAGCTTAATCTATTAATTGTCCTATTCACCGCTAGATGGAAAATAGAGAGGGGCGTGGTTTGTAACGTCCCTCGCTCCCCGTAAAGTGTCACGCATTATGTTAAAGGGAAATCCAGTTACGGCATCTCCTCTTTGTATTTGCTCCATGATCGCACTGCTGATCGTGATACTTGCGTTATCTATGTCTATCTATATCTGTGGTGACAAGTAATATTGCATCATAAATTGCATTTGTTTGCTATTAGTTAGGTCAGTTGAACTATAACATTGACCGCGGCCCTTGTTAAATTTGTTAACTTTGTGATGAACTTTCATAATATCAGTGTTTGGTTTGGTTACGTGAAGAAAATATGAAATTGACAGAGGAAAATGACTTTAAAACCTTTTTAAGTGTGGTGTGTAATGAATATCGTATTATAAACTACGAATCAAAGAATACCTACCAAACCGACCAACGCCGAAAAACCCTTGCTAATAATAAACGAGGTCATTGTTTATCTGCAAGTGTAAAATTAAATAGACCAAATGCGAAAAAGCACTAAACAATACCTAGTGAGTTCTACTAATAATATTTTTTCTTACTTTATGTTCCTACTTACTTTATTTTTAAATAAAATTATTTAACATGCATGATTTTAGTTTATTTTGTGTTATAATTATAATATACCTACCAATATACCTATTTAAGAAAGGGAATGCAACAAACATGCGCCGAAATTCTTTAAATAGTAGGTACCTATAACCAGTAACCATGAGTTAATTCGTAACAGAGTTTGTCCATTAGAAAATTCATAACATTCCTCATAACGGGTACCTACCTACCTACCTAGGTAGGTACGCATAATGTTGCGGCTCAACGCCTAGAGCGCTGGTTCATATTCATACACAGATATTATACCTACACGCGGGCGAAGCCGCTGGCACAAGCTAGTTTACTATAAGTACAGGGAAAAGGTCTATAAAAAAATCATGTTTTAAATAATAATTAGGTATGGTGTATTAGGTTTCGTAGGTTGTATCCTCAGATCAAATAAAAAGACTTTGATCTGAGGTTGTATCACAGAGTACATTATTACTATAGGTTGTATGCAATCCTCAGTAGGCGAGTCCGACTCGCACCTGTCAGTGGGTCCCGGTCGTGACTCGTGATAGGGTAAAAAAAAATGAATTAATCACGTAAGTAGGTATATAAGTAAAAAGTATTTACTTACCTACCTACCTTATTTACAGATGTCAGGAACTGTCTACCACCTTGTTCAATACACAAGTGGCACGATGGCTGACGCTAACGCATGAAGTAGCTGTCTAACTACTCTGTGACGCTAACTAATCACAAATCACGTCATTTTTAACTCTTATTATTGTGTGTGTGTCACTTTTAATAATATTGTCGAATACACTTAAGAGACGGGTTTTTAATTCATCCGCGTTTATAATAATATGCCCACAATATCCATACACTAAGGCTTGAGGAACTGAGCCCAATCTAATAAACACTGGTAAGCCTCCGAATGGTTTCCAAAGCGGGCATCGTCGGTCACCACCACCGTACAGTTCCCGGCACAGGTGACGCGCTGCGCGTACACTATCAACACTTCTGATGTGACACACTAATAACTATCATGTGTAAGTATTCGCGATTACTGCGCGCGCGAAACTTACGGAATGTCTCCGAGAAACAGACCCTTCCCGCGCGACCGATCGGAAACGACTGACGTAAGACGTTCGGGCCTTCGGGGGCAGGCGGCGCGGGCGGGCCGCGGGGGTGAAACCCGTGAGCAGCGCGCCGCGGCGCCGCGCCGGCGGCGGCGCGCGGCGCCAGCGCAGCCCCGCGCAGTCTACATAAAAATTAACAAAATTCTTTTTTATGCGAAAAAAATCGCTTAATTTATTGTTTTGTAATAACTCGGAGCCTCGTGAAATTCAAACAGTATTTTTTTTTACATCTGTATGGATAATATTGTATGTAACATTTTATTTCGAACATTTTAACATCGCGTCATAGACTTTCTTTCGACTATTCATACATATACAAACTCTGTTGTTTATGTTTGAATTATGAGAATTTAGGACTGTAGGACTGGAAGACACTTGAAGACACAAGAAAACTTTTTTTTTTAGGGTGGTAATCTTCAAATTACTCCTTCCGCTCTGGGTGGAAAGGCGCAGGAACCTGAGGAGTTGAACCGAGCCGCCGGGCTGCTTGCGGTCAGGACTGGGTGATGGGAGTTACAGGTGACGTGCAGAAATAGTTCAGGTTCAAAGTAGTTGTCGAAATGGAAAAATAAGCAGCTAAATTATGCAGTTACCTACATTAATTCAAAATAATTCCAACATTGTAAATTTTTTGAATCATATTCTTTTATTTAATATTAAGTAGTAAGTACATCGATCACTAATAAAGAACTAGATACACAATCTCATACAAAAGTTCTCTTAAAAATGTCGCCAATTGTGTTTAGGTAAAATAAATCTATATTAATGTAATTTCAACCTTACCTGCAAGGTTTAAAGCCGTATTCACAAAGCTATTGCAAAAAGCAATAAAATTTTACGACCGGTACTCGCTGCTCAACATACATCAAAACAATTTCAACCTTATACGCATGCTTTAAAGTAACAATTACTAAGTGTCAAAAAAATGTAATAAAATTTTACAACCGAGGCTCGCCACTAGCACAAGGAACGAGTGGAGACGAACCAGAACAATATTTTTTGTTTGTACTGTAAATTATTATGTATGGTATTTTAACATACTTCAAAAAAAGGAGGAGGTTACTCAATGCGTCGCGTATTTATAATTTATTTTTTATTTTTATGTTGCACACCACCCATAAGTCGAAGACGAATCGACCGATTGAGATGATTCATTACATTAGGTTTGTTCCCAAGTTTGTCCTGTTTACATCTAATCCTCGTTCTGATGATGGAATCTACTAGGAATTTAGGCAACGCCTTAAATATTAAAGGCATACAATTAGCGATTTTGGTATTTTTAGATAAATCAGAACTTTACATTCAGAAAATATAAATTAGTGAGGAAGAATATACAAAAATCAAAGAATATTATTGTCCCAATTTTTTGACATATTGTTCATAATAAATTACAAATGTCGATAAAAAGAAATACTTCGGATCGAAGAATTCTTCGGATCTTTGACGTGCTGTAACTGATATCCATTCTCCACACCTCACTGGATCACGAGGAAAGCTAAAAATAATTGAATAGTAAGTCCCGACTAAACAACCACAAAAAAATATTGGGAATATCAAAAAACCCGACTGATAAAAAACAACTAACAAGTTCCAAACAAGTCACTTTTCAAGTAGTCTTATGCAGTTAGTGGCAGTTATTTTAGGTCAATTATTCATACATAGGCTAATAAACACATAACCCTCCCTTGCATCGCGCAGTCAGGTAAATGAAAACAAAAATCAAATCTCGCATTAAAAAAAATAAGAACTATAATAGCGTCTCCAACAAATGGAACAGAGTCAACGCGGATAACCCAAACAATTTAAGTGGACATGCGTAAATATGATTAATACGTTTAGTAAGAGTCTTTACAATTGAGCTGCATTATATCGCCTGCTATTTGTTACGACTTAATTTAAAATAAAGTTTTTACGATGATTTCTTGAAAAAATATTAGTATTTACAATACAATGTTAACAATTATATAATGATAATATTAATACTTAGCAAAAATAAGAAACTCCATCCTTTTTTAGCGTCCTAGACGTGTGATTTTTGCAGTTTTTAAACGAGCACTGAGACATGTTTACCGTCGGAGCGTTCGAATGCTACTAGATGAAAAGACCACCCAAATGTTCAATTGGGTGGTCATTCGGTGAGGACATTTTTTGACGCTGATTGTGTATCTAGTTCTTTATTAGTGATCGATGAGTAAGTACTACATTATCCTACTAATCACACTAATATTATAAAGGCGAAAGTGAGTGAGAGTGTGTGTGTTTTTATCTGTGTGTCGGTCCTTCACGCTCAAACGGCTGAACGGATCTGGATGAAACTTATCACGGAGGTAGTTTATGACCTGGGTTATCACATCGGATACATTGTTATCCCGGTGGTACGTTCCCTTGGGATAATTTCCGACATCCTATTACATTTCTGAATTTTACAATAATAATATTTAGCAGATTCAGATAAAAATACAACGATCGGTTGGCGCTCGGCTGGCGTTGACAGGGTGGCGCTGTTGGCACGGTATGACCGTGGTCCGTGCTGTTGGTCTACATTTGTGAAACTGTCACGATAATTGTATTGACAAAACATGGTGGCGTTGTTAGTTCCAAGTTTGACCACGCGCCAAAAGATCTTTGTGCAGCTGTATGCCGTATGATATCGAATATCGAAGTCGAGCGTCACCTGACAGAAAAATATCATAACAGCAGCAAGCTGTTATGATATTTTTAGAACTGGATCTGACCTGGGAAACTTCTAGTTGCAAACATATTGAAGGTTCCAAACTTACAACGTCTTTTAACGTTATTTTTCCTAGAGCAATTTTAAATGTTGTAACAGCTAAAAAAAAAGAAGAAAAAAAAAGCAGAAAGAATTTGAGTTTGAGTTTGAGCTGTACCTCCACCTAGCTCCACCTCACCTCCAACACCCCGCAGTCCGCACCGTGCATGCGCATTGCGCACAGACCACAGAACAAATGTCCCTACAGACACAGGGGCAGTACAGAGCATTACAATGCGCACTACCGTAGCCGTTTTGCAGCAAATAGGTATTTGAACACAGAGTTACTTAATTGGTTTGATGCACAGGTTCATGTGACGGCGCCGTGAGGGGCCTCGTCGCGCGCTGCGACTGTTATTTTAGCAATTGCTACTAGATGTATGTAAATATCTGCGCTAGGACTGGTAGGTGCGTTAAACTATTTGCGCTAGGACTGGGTGCGTTAAACTATTTGCGCTAGGACTGGTAGGTGCGTTAAACTATTTGCGCTAGGACTGGTAGGTGTGTTAAACTATTTGCGCTAGGACTGGTAGGTGCGTTAAACTATTTGCGCTAGGACTGGTAGGTGCGGTAAACTATTTGCGCTAGGACTGGTAGGTGCGTTAAACTATTTGCGCTAGGACTGGTAGGTGCGTTAAACTATTTGCGCTAGGACTGGTAGGTGCGTTAAACTATTTGCGCTAGGACTGGTGCGTTAAACTATTTCTTTTGCATCAATCACTTTTTTGTACTAGCCGCAGCCGTCCCTCTCCCGGAGGCCGCACGGAGGTACTCTCTGCTGCTTCCACCGTTCTCCCGCGAGCCCGCGCGTCCCCCTTCGGTCTGGACGGAACGTATCCAGTTCGCCCCACGAGCCACATACCTCGGACTTGCCGGTCTGTACATTGTGAGCCCAACCTCTTTGAGGTCTATGATGGTCACACAAAAGCGGCCGCCAGCATTAAGAAAAAATCTTGTGACAGTTTGATCTATCATTTGGTATTAATGGCACACGAACCGAAGTAAAAATTTAAAGTGATTTATTATGCAGCGGTGACTGTCGTTGGAAATCCGTGAAATGCCCAAAGCATAGTGACGAACGTGACGGCGATGGAGGTTGCTACTGAGACCTGGCGAGTTAAGGTATGCTTCGCTTTGTACGTAGCGCGGCCAGCGTTGGCCTGAGCTAGTTGTGACGCGATTTGTGGCTGCCACAGGAGTCAGCAGTTCAGCACAAACCACAAGGTGCCTCCCATCGTATCTCCTGCAGCGCAGGATATTTTACGATTTTTGGGGAAAAATGCGGTCAATTATCTGCGAAACCAATCCGAGTGAAAAAGCATTAGAAATATAAGTTGTGCGATACGAGTAGTCCAGTACGATGTGCTCGGCCAACGAGTGAGGTGCGAACGTCACAAAAGTCAGTATATGCGAATATTTCAGAAAATATTGCTTTTACGTCAATGTATGTTATTACAGGATTCTTTAGTACTTTCGGATTAAAAAGTAGGTATGTTCAAAATATAGCTTAGAAATGTTCAAACTACGTGACTACAAAGCGACGTGTTGTTTTATAACTAGGATTTATTTGAACAGCAAATGGAATTGGTTGTATTCATGACGATGACGTTACTTGTGGCCCTAGCAGTGTCTCCGGCGCGGTGCAGCCGCGCGCAGCCGGTGGGGCGTCGGACAGTGCTGCCGCTGTGTTGTATACATTGAACAATAAAAAAATATCATACTTAATTATTAACATGGGATATTTTTTTTACTAACTGAGTCATGGTTACTAGAAAAAAATAAATAAATTGAATAGAATTTTAAATTGCTAGCAACAGTACCTGTTTGAGCCCGGTCGCCAGGCTGTGAGGCTGTGAGGCTGTGAGGCTATGAGGCTCCGAACTCTCTTGGTCAAGTTGTTATATTTTGTAGGAAACTGCTTATTTCTTTTCTTTTTACTGAACTTTTGCTACTTTTCCAGCATCCTAAGAGCTGGCTGGTGAGAAACGACAGCGGTGACGCCAAAGTAAGTCCGAATGAATACTATGGAACGTGGTACAGTATGTTAGTATTGAGAGGTGAGGCTAAAGTATTGAGTATTTTAGCATTGAGGGAGGCGTGAGGCCGACACGACACTTCTCGAGTGGCACGGAGGGGAGAAACAACATTGAATGCGATTGAATTGTTAGGTAATATAAAAAAGTACTCCGCGAATGTACAGCCGGCTTTTTAGGGTTTCGTAGCAAACAGGTAAAAAGGAACAGTTATGGTGCGACAGTCTGCCTGTCCGTCCGTCTGTCACAGCTGGATATGTCAAGAACTACTAATTTATTATTAGCAGACGTTTGCCCAACTAGTTTGCAAATAAGTAAGAAATATTTATAACATATTTTTGCAACAGGGACTAAAAGTGGTCCTTATAAATTCGAAGTGGGGGTACTAGGGCATGTGGTGTAGGGGGCGTGTGGGGGGAGTGTGGGGCATCAAATGAAAGAGCGCACATTTTCAAAAAAAATGGTATATTTTTGGCGTTACTTTTCGACTTTTGATGATTTTTTTTTTTTTAAATCTCCGAAGTTTGCATAGAGTAATTTTTCTGTGTTAATAGAAGTTTATGCAAAGAATACAGGAAAAATAAAACGATGTCCCTAAATAGCACACTTTAAGCACGTTTAAACTGAAAGACCCATTAGCGATGCTTTCGATTGCGTACTCGTAACTCAATGAACATGTGCACTCGGCAGTGCGCGGAGCCAAAGCGGAAGAAGGAGGCGGCCGCGTGCTTCTGGTGCAAGAAGAGCAGATGCCGCACGAGCCGCAACCCGTCCGTGCAGTCGCTGGCCACGTCGCTCAATGAGAACTGCTGCCAGTGCGTGGGCGCGCTGGCGCGCTACCTCAAGGAGGTGTTCCGCTGCCTGTACTGCGTGGCCTCGTGCCACGTGCCGCACATGCAGTTCGAGCAGCTGTTCTGCGAGTGGCTGGAGGCCACGGGCGACGCGTGTCGCGACCTAATCTTTTTTGTGAGGAAAATTTTGCAAGTTTGCGTCGGTTTAAACAATAAATAAATTTTTACGTGTTTTTGGTGTGTTTGTTTTGGTCGTTTAGGCTGCTTGCGCGCAGCTCTTGTTCACGCGAGAGAGCAGCACTATATCATTGACTGAGTCGGTGTGGTGTGCCAGCACCTCTGGCACCTACTTCCTACAAACTTTTGAAACGCGAGGGTTTGTGAGGATGGATGGATGGATGTTTGTTCCTGTTTCAGGCTAAAACTACTGAACAGATCTCGATGAAACTTTCCAATAATATAGCTTATACATCAGAATAACACACAGGCTACAATTTATGAAGATTTTGCGTGAATTGGCCATAATATAATGATAAGTATAAATCAAAATTCCTGCCCGCTGAGAGCTATCTTGGCGTGCGCTGCCTAAACCGTTAGAGTTACACGAAGATAATGTATTGTAGGACTGTTTGTCTTAAACAGTTCTATACTTATAAAAGTCCGCGACAGCATTATATAAACGATTATACCAAAAATAGTGAGACATAATAAATACACACATCAAAAGTGTCTAGGGATCAACATATATTTTTGCAATAACTTTTCTCTTGATTGATATTAATTTAAATTTTCTTTAAGGATTCATCAAATAAAGTGTTTTCGTTTGTCACAGTAACGATAAACCAAGTCACCTTTGCATTAATAAAGAAATTTGCCATTTTCATAAACATAAAGGGATTTTTGACATTTGAACCACTAACATTAAAGTTCGAAAAAAAGACTGAAATAACAGTTTTCTTTAAAATTTTATTGGGTAACTTAAACAATTAATAATCCGTGTTTCTACCGCGAACACTAACAACACAAGAACATCGGTTTGGCATACTCAAAATGAGTTCATCCAAATCACGCTGTGGAATGGCCGCCCATGTTCGTTGCAACAACAAAAAAAGGTCTTCTTGCAACTGGATACCCTCCATATTCGGCAGAGCTCTTCTCTGTAGCATATCCCATGCATGCTCAATCGGGTTCAAGTCTGGCGACTGAGCAGGCCAGGGCAGGACATTGATGTTAGCTGCGGCGAGAGTCTGTCTTACAACTCTTGCGGTGTGCGGTCGTGCATTATCATGCAATAACTGAAATAAGGGACCGATTTGCACTTGTAGAGGAACGATGACGTCAGATACAATCGTCTCAGCATAAATTTGAGCGTTGAGGTTGCCTCTGATCCAAATCAACTCAGTTCTTCCGCCGATCCAAATACCCGCCCATACCATGATGGTTCCACCACTATAAGGATGGACTTCCTGGCAGGATTTTAATCGCTGTTGGCGTCCAGGGGTTCTCCAGTGTCGTATACGTCTTGTATCCGGTCTCATACCAAAACGAGACTCATCAGAAAAGCACACGAAACGCCATTGTTCTTCTGCCCAATTTCTGTGTTCAAGAGCCCATTGATATCGAATCCTACGATTGTGCATTGCTATAGGTGGTACCCGTAGCGGTCTTCGGGAATGAAGGTTCACTTCATGCAAGCGGTTTCTGACTGTTTGGTCGCTAATTAAGTTCCCTGAAGAGTGATGAAGCCTCACGGCTAACATCATGGCGGTTATTGTTGGAGCTCTTCGAGTTAAGATTTGAATGTATCGGTCTTGTCTCCGTGTGGTGCAGCGATACCGTCCTTCATGGCGCTCAGCCACGGTACCAGTGCTTCGGTAACGTGTCCAAAGTCGACTGATAACACCTTTTTTTGTTGTTGCAACGAACATGGGCGGCCATTCCACAGCGTGATTTGGATGAACTCATTTTGAGTATGCCAAACCGATGTTCTTGTGTTGTTAGTGTTCGCGGTAGAAACACGGATTATTAATTGTTTAAGTTACCCAATAAAATTTTAAAGAAAACTGTTATTTCAGTCTTTTTTTCGAACTTTAATGTTAGTGGTTCAAATGTCAAAAATCCCTTTATTAGGAAAATGGCAAATTTCTTTATTAATGCAAAGGTGACTTGGTTTATCGTTACTGTGACAAACGAAAACACTTTATTTGATGAATCCTTAAAGAAAATTTAAATTAATATCAATCAAGAGAAAAGTTATTGCAAAAATATATGTTGATCCCTAGACACTTTTGATGTGTGTACATTTCAATTGGATACTTTTTAAAATGCACATTAAAATTTTAGAGTACTCAGTTGATTCTTATCAAATTCAATAAATATGTAGATTTTACACTTTCGGTATTCAATGAAGATAAACTTTGTCTTGTACACTGTCACTGAGCAGTTTGGACGAATATTTTCAAAGTTATGATAAGATCTTATTAGTGATGCATACTATGAGTCCAGAGCGTCCAGGACAGGGAATGCAATCCGAAAAATGCGCACATTTTTAGTAGACTTCCATTGCCCAAGAAATATGTTTGTTCTACAGAGTTTCTTTTAATGTGTACTTATTAAATTATTTTAGTATCGTATCGTACTGCTTATGATATTTTAGCCGACGCAGACAATTGGGAAAAGGCTAAGCAGATGATAATGTGTGTGATGAATGACGATAGTTTGAAATGAGCCCAGTCGTATGAGGGGTTCACCTCGGAATGAGAGATAATAAGCTGTAAATGTATTAACTAATAAATCATACAAATAATTAATTGGTAATTATTTTTTAATGATTAATCTATACTAATATTATAAAGCTGAAGAGTTTGTTTGTTTGTTTGTTTGAACGCACTAATCTCTGGAACTACTGGTTGGAATTGTAAAAATCTTTTGGTGTTGGATAGTTCATTTATCGAGGAAGGCTATAGGCTATGTTACATCACGCTACGACCAATAGGAGCCGAGCAGCGGGTGAAACCGCGCGGGAGCAGCTAGTAACTTTATAAAAGGTATTATCCACAGAGGGTCACGGCTGACCTAGCATTCCAGTGAGTTTGGCGGAGCGCTGCACGCTGGCTTTCTATCCTCTATCTCAAAAGGTATTATCCACAGAGGGTCACGGCTGACCTAGCATTCCAGTGAGTTTGGCGGAGCGCTGCACGCTGGCTTTCTATCCTCTATCTCAAAAGGTATTATCCACAGAGGGTCACGGCTGACCTAGCATTCCAGTGAGTTTGGCGGAGCGCTGCACGCTGGCTTTCTATCCTCTATCTCAAAAGGTATTATCCACAGAGGGTCACGGCTGACCTAGCATTCCAGTGAGTTTGGCGGAGCGCTGCACGCTGGCTTTCTATCCTCTATCTCAAAAGGTATTATCCACAGAGGGTCACGGCTGACCTAGCATTCCAGTGAGTTTGGCGGAGCGCTGCACGCTGGCTTTCTATCCTCTATCTCAAAAGGTATTATCCACAGAGGGTCACGGCTGACCTAGCATTCCAGTGAGTTTGGCGGAGCGCTGCACGCTGGCTTTCTATCCTCTATCTCAAAAGGTATTATCCACAGAGGGTCACGGCTGACCTAGCATTCCAGTGAGTTTGGCGGAGCGCTGCACGCTGGCTTTCTATCCTCTATCTCAAAAGGTATTATCCACAGAGGGTCACGGCTGACCTAGCATTCCAGTGAGTTTGGCGGAGCGCTGCACGCTGGCTTTCTATCCTCTATCTCAAAAGGTATTATCCACAGAGGGTCACGGCTGACCTAGCATTCCAGTGAGTTTGGCGGAGCGCTGCACGCTGGCTTTCTATCCTCTATCTCAAAAGGTATTATCCACAGAGGGTCACGGCTGACCTAGCATTCCAGTGAGTTTGGCGGAGCGCTGCACGCTGGCTTTCTATCCTCTATCTCAAAAGGTATTATCCACAGAGGGTCACGGCTGACCTAGCATTCCAGTGAGTTTGGCGGAGCGCTGCACGCTGGCTTTCTATCCTCTATCTCAAAAGGTATTATCCACAGAGGGTCACGGCTGACCTAGCATTCCAGTGAGTTTGGCGGAGCGCTGCACGCTGGCTTTCTATCCTCTATCTCAAAAGGTATTGGAGTTTGGCGGAGCGCTGCACGCTGGCTTTCTATCCTCTATCTCAAAAGGTATTATCCACAGAGGGTCACGGCTGACCTAGCATTCCAGTGAGTTTGGCGGAGCGCTGCACGCTGGCTTTCTATCCTCTATCTCAAAAGGTATTATCCACAGAGGGTCACGGCTGACCTAGCATTCCAGTGAGTTTGGCGGAGCGCTGCACGCTGGCTTTCTATCCTCTATCTCAAAAGGTATTATCCACAGAGGGTCACGGCTGACCTAGCATTCCAGTGAGTTTGGCGGAGCGCTGCACGCTGGCTTTCTATCCTCTATCTCAAAAGGTATTATCCACAGAGGGTCACGGCTGACCTAGCATTCCAGTGAGTTTGGCGGAGCGCTGCACGCTGGCTTTCTATCCTCTATCTCAAAAGGTATTATCCACAGAGGGTCACGGCTGACCTAGCATTCCAGTGAGTTTGGCGGAGCGCTGCACGCTGGCTTTCTATCCTCTATCTCAAAAGGTATTATCCACAGAGGGTCACGGCTGACCTAGCATTCCAGTGAGTTTGGCGGAGCGCTGCACGCTGGCTTTCTATCCTCTATCTCAAAAGGTATTATCCACAGAGGGTCACGGCTGACCTAGCATTCCAGTGAGTTTGGCGGAGCGCTGCACGCTGGCTTTCTATCCTCTATCTCAAAAGGTATTATCCACAGAGGGTCACGGCTGACCTAGCATTCCAGTGAGTTTGGCGGAGCGCTGCACGCTGGCTTTCTATCCTCTATCTCAAAAGGTATTATCCACAGAGGGTCACGGCTGACCTAGCATTCCAGTGAGTTTGGCGGAGCGCTGCACGCTGGCTTTCTATCCTCTATCTCAAAAGGTATTGGAGTTTGGCGGAGCGCTGCACGCTGGCTTTCTATCCTCTATCTCAAAAGGTATTATTCACAGAGGGTCACGGCTGACCTAGCATTCCAGTGAGTTTGGCGGAGCGCTGCACGCTGGCTTTCTATCCTCTATCTCAAAAGGTATTATCCACAGAGGGTCACGGCTGACCTAGCATTCCAGTGAGTTTGGCGGAGCGCTGCACGCTGGCTTTCTATCCTCTATCTCAAAAGGTATTATTCACAGAGGGTCACGGCTGACCTAGCATTCCAGTGAGTTTGGCGGAGCGCTGCACGCTGGCTTTCTATCCTCTATCTCAAAAGGTATTATCCACAGAGGGTCACGGCTGACCTAGCATTCCAGTGAGTTTGGCGGAGCGCTGCACGCTGGCTTTCTATCCTCTATCTCAAAAGGTATTATCCACAGAGGGTCACGGCTGACCTAGCATTCCAGTGAGTTTGGCGGAGCGCTGCACGCTGGCTTTCTATCTTCTATCTCAAAAGGTATTATCCACAGAGGGTCACGGCTGACCTAGCATTCCAGTGAGTTTGGCGGAGCGCTGCACGCTGGCTTTCTATCCTCTATCTCAAAAGGTATTGGAGTTTGGCGGAGCGCTGCACGCTGGCTTTCTATCCTCTATCTCAAAAGGTATTATCCACAGAGGGTCACGGCTGACCTAGCATTCCAGTGAGTTTGGCGGAGCGCTGCACGCTGGCTTTCTATCCTCTATCTCAAAAGGTATTATCCACAGAGGGTCACGGCTGACCTAGCATTCCAGTGAGTTTGGCGGAGCGCTGCACGCTGGCTTTCTATCCTCTATCTCAAAAGGTATTATCCACAGAGGGTCACGGCTGACCTAGCATTCCAGTGAGTTTGGCGGAGCGCTGCACGCTGGCTTTCTATCCTCTATCTCAAAAGGTATTATCCACAGAGGGTCACGGCTGACCTAGCATTCCAGTGAGTTTGGCGGAGCGCTGCACGCTGGCTTTCTATCCTCTATCTCAAAAGGTATTATCCACAGAGGGTCACGGCTGACCTAGCATTCCAGTGAGTTTGGCGGAGCGCTGCACGCTGGCTTTCTATCCTCTATCTCAAAAGGTATTATCCACAGAGGGTCACGGCTGACCTAGCATTCCAGTGAGTTTGGCGGAGCGCTGCACGCTGGCTTTCTATCCTCTATCTCAAAAGGTATTATCCACAGAGGGTCACGGCTGACCTAGCATTCCAGCGAGTTTGGCGGAGCGCTGCACGCTGGCTTTCTATCCTCTATCTCAAAAGGTATTATCCACAGAGGGTCACGGCTGACCTAGCATTCCAGTGAGTTTGGCGGAGCGCTGCACGCTGGCTTTCTATCCTCTATCTCAAAAGGTATTATCCACAGAGGGTCACGGCTGACCTAGCATTCCAGTGAGTTTGGCGGAGCGCTGCACGCTGGCTTTCTATCCTCTATCTCAAAAGGTATTATCCACAGAGGGTCACGGCTGACCTAGCATTCCAGTGAGTTTGGCGGAGCGCTGCACGCTGGCTTTCTATCCTCTATCTCAAAAGGTATTATCCACAGAGGGTCACGGCTGACCTAGCATTCCAGTGAGTTTGGCGGAGCGCTGCACGCTGGCTTTCTATCCTCTATCTCAAAAGGTATTATCCACAGAGGGTCACGGCTGACCTAGCATTCCAGCGAGTTTGGCGGAGCGCTGCACGCTGGCTTTCTATCCTCTATCTCAAAAGGTATTATCCACAGAGGGTCACGGCTGACCTAGCATTCCAGTGAGTTTGGCGGAGCGCTGCACGCTGGCTTTCTATCCTCTATCTCAAAAGGTATTATCCACAGAGGGTCACGGCTGACCTAGCATTCCAGTGAGTTTGGCGGAGCGCTGCACGCTGGCTTTCTATCCTCTATCTCAAAAGGTATTATCCACAGAGGGTCACGGCTGACCTAGCATTCCAGTGAGTTTGGCGGAGCGCTGCACGCTGGCTTTCTATCCTCTATCTCAAAAGGTATTATCCACAGAGGGTCACGGCTGACCTAGCATTCCAGTGAGTTTGGCGGAGCGCTGCACGCTGGCTTTCTATCCTCTATCTCAAAAGGTATTATCCACAGAGGGTCACGGCTGACCTAGCATTCCAGTGAGTTTGGCGGAGCGCTGCACGCTGGCTTTCTATCCTCTATCTCAAAAGGTATTATCCACAGAGGGTCACGGCTGACCTAGCATTCCAGTGAGTTTGGCGGAGCGCTGCACGCTGGCTTTCTATCCTCTATCTCAAAAGGTATTATCCACAGAGGGTCACGGCTGACCTAGCATTCCAGTGAGTTTGGCGGAGCGCTGCACGCTGGCTTTCTATCCTCTATCTCAAAAGGTATTATCCACAGAGGGTCACGGCTGACCTAGCATTCCAGTGAGTTTGGCGGAGCGCTGCACGCTGGCTTTCTATCCTCTATCTCAAAAGGTATTATCCACAGAGGGTCACGGCTGACCTAGCATTCCAGTGAGTTTGGCGGAGCGCTGCACGCTGGCTTTCTATCCTCTATCTCAAAAGGTATTATCCACAGAGGGTCACGGCTGACCTAGCATTCCAGTGAGTTTGGCGGAGCGCTGCACGCTGGCTTTCTATCCTCTATCTCAAAAGGTATTATCCACAGAGGGTCACGGCTGACCTAGCATTCCAGTGAGTTTGGCGGAGCGCTGCACGCTGGCTTTCTATCCTCTATCTCAAAAGGTATTATCCACAGAGGGTCACGGCTGACCTAGCATTCCAGTGAGTTTGGCGGAGCGCTGCACGCTGGCTTTCTATCCTCTATCTCAAAAGGTATTATCCACAGAGGGTCACGGCTGACCTAGCATTCCAGTGAGTTTGGCGGAGCGCTGCACGCTGGCTTTCTATCCTCTATCTCAAAAGGTATTATCCACAGAGGGTCACGGCTGACCTAGCATTCCAGTGAGTTTGGCGGAGCGCTGCACGCTGGCTTTCTATCCTCTATCTCAAAAGGTATTATCCACAGAGGGTCACGGCTGACCTAGCATTCCAGTGAGTTTGGCGGAGCGCTGCACGCTGGCTTTCTATCCTCTATCTCAAAAGGTATTATCCACAGAGGGTCACGGCTGACCTAGCATTCCAGTGAGTTTGGCGGAGCGCTGCACGCTGGCTTTCTATCCTCTATCTCAAAAGGTATTATCCACAGAGGGTCACGGCTGACCTAGCATTCCAGTGAGTTTGGCGGAGCGCTGCACGCTGGCTTTCTATCCTCTATCTCAAAAGGTATTATCCACAGAGGGTCACGGCTGACCTAGCATTCCAGTGAGTTTGGCGGAGCGCTGCACGCTGGCTTTCTATCCTCTATCTCAAAAGGTATTATCCACAGAGGGTCACGGCTGACCTAGCATTCCAGTGAGTTTGGCGGAGCGCTGCACGCTGGCTTTCTATCCTCTATCTCAAAAGGTATTATCCACAGAGGGTCACGGCTGACCTAGCATTCCAGTGAGTTTGGCGGAGCGCTGCACGCTGGCTTTCTATCCTCTATCTCAAAAGGTATTATCCACAGAGGGTCACGGCTGACCTAGCATTCCAGTGAGTTTGGCGGAGCGCTGCACGCTGGCTTTCTATCCTCTATCTCAAAAGGTATTATCCACAGAGGGTCACGGCTGACCTAGCATTCCAGTGAGTTTGGCGGAGCGCTGCACGCTGGCTTTCTATCCTCTATCTCAAAAGGTATTATCCACAGAGGGTCACGGCTGACCTAGCATTCCAGTGAGTTTGGCGGAGCGCTGCACGCTGGCTTTCTATCCTCTATCTCAAAAGGTATTATCCACAGAGGGTCACGGCTGACCTAGCATTCCAGTGAGTTTGGCGGAGCGCTGCACGCTGGCTTTCTATCCTCTATCTCAAAAGGTATTATCCACAGAGGGTCACGGCTGACCTAGCATTCCAGTGAGTTTGGCGGAGCGCTGCACGCTGGCTTTCTATCCTCTATCTCAAAAGGTATTATCCACAGAGGGTCACGGCTGACCTAGCATTCCAGTGAGTTTGGCGGAGCGCTGCACGCTGGCTTTCTATCCTCTATCTCAAAAGGTATTATCCACAGAGGGTCACGGCTGACCTAGCATTCCAGTGAGTTTGGCGGAGCCGCTGCACGCTGGCTTTCTATCCTCTATCTCAAAAGGTATTATCCACAGAGGGTCACGGCTGACCTAGCATTCCAG
>CATOGW010000008.1:0-43602 GCA_951799385.1 Hyppa rectilinea
GGACCCAATAGACCTAAGGGGTCGAAAATTCGCGCAATCACAGATAATACGTCACGCTTTGTGTACCCAGTCGAAGACTTAGTCAGACTTATAGGAAACCCTAACTCATCAGTGCCGATAAACCAACCGAGACCAAGCAACTTGTCAGGCTCATTAGGTCCAATGTTTAAGTCAAATGACGCAGGAACAACATCCGATACTAATTGAGGGTCATTTATGTCGACAAATTATACACATAAACCTTTCGCATTAATCATTCTATCTATTAGCGTAAAATGTATCAAAATCTGTTGCGTAGTTTTAAAGATCTAAGCAAACTTATAGATAGACAGCGAGAAGCAACTTTGTTTTATACTACCTATGTAGTGATGATTACGAAAACCCTAATGCAACAGTGTACTCATCTATACTAATATTATAAAGAGGAAAGATTTGATTGTTTGTTTGTATTAAATACACTCTTCTTCTTAGCGTGTCGATGGCAATCTAAATCTCCTCGGCCCAGAATTCAGCTACGTGTTTAGCGCCATCACTAGCGTCCATCAGTTCCTGTAATACGCTCTGAAACTACTGGACCGATTTGAAAATTCTTTTACCATTACTGCCAAATGCAGTAATCGACATTTTTTCGATTTCTCGTTTTTCTCAAAAATATAACCTGTGCGCTTTCAGCTACACGTAGAATTTTTTTTTTTTTTTTGGGTACGGGAACATGGTGAAACAACAAGGAAAAATGCAGTATTTTCTCTGAAATTATCTGATATTGTTAGTATGAATGCAGCAATGATCATAAGCCAGATTAAAATGCAGCAATAACGTATTTCGTACCAAGTTAGAATGCAGTATTCGTCTAAATACTAGTAAGAAACGCAGTTCTCGCATTTTGGCTGCATTTTATTTTAGTACATTGGAATATTTAGTTATTCATCGTTTTCTAAGGTGAAATGCAGTATTGGTTTATACTGCAATTTAACCTAGTATTAAAAAACAAAATGATGTAAAATTGCTGCGTTTTTATAGCGCATACTGCGTTTTACATTAGTGCCTCACTCTGTGCTCGTCACTCGCGATGGTGGAACTTATGAGATACCTACTTACATAGAATATCTCCAAAATTAAATACCCTTTATTTTTTTCATCCTACTTGTCCTCTTAGGAGAATGTAAAAAAAACAAATTTAATACAAATAAGTAACTAATTTAATTAAATAAATATTTATTTTTGCCAAGCAAATAACATATTATATTAGTATTTATTTTATTTAAAAAATTATACTTAAATGACTACACAATCGTGTATTTGACAGGGTAGTATTTTCATGGAATATTCAAATGTGACGTCACAGTTTTTTTAATCAAATGGAATACTTATTAACATTAAATCCAATTTTACAATGATATCCTCGCAAAATATTTAGTTTCTGTACTGTGATGGAAGTTTTTAAGGTGAGCGGTATTATTTCTATGTGATTTAAGACCGTGTCATGCGTTTTTTATTTTAGACCGTGTCATGCGTTTTCAGTGGACTGGCAGTATAGAAAATTATTAAATAGAAAGGTTCGAATTTTAAACACTTTCATCTGAGCCTAAAATTGCATTTTGGGCTCAGATTTCGAGCCTGTGAGGTGAAAAATATTTTTTTCTGCTGATTTACAGAAAGTGATAATGCTACCAAGGATCGACATGTTCAAATCAGTTACTTTTTGTCCGAGGATTATAGCATTTAATGAAAGTTTCGTGCCTTTAGGGCGTACGAAGTCTCCATATCTACGCAGCAGTTTGGCATGAAGGTACTTCAGGCAGGAAACAAGAAGACATCATCAGCGCATATAAAACGTTTTTTCTCAGCAAACGTGACTGTTCCGATATAGTTGGCCGATATAGTTTGTGGACAGATAATTGTTCAAGTCTGAATTATCTGTCCTTTGGGCTTTTTTTTTAACATCTTGTGCAGATTGTAAACAGTTCAGAAAAATTTGCCGAAAATATTACAATCAAATATTATTTAGAACCTGGACATACTTTTATGTCAGCTGACAACTTTCACCACCAAGTCGAAAACCAATTCAAAAAGCAGGAAAGGTCTATGATTTTTCTGATTTCATTGATTGTGTGCAGTAGGCTAATTCAGGGAAAGTTACAGTAAAAGCTATGGAAGTTTCAGATTTCTTAAAATATATGGATCATTCATCTCAACATAGACTTAAAAAGAGCAC
The DNA here is from genome assembly GCA_951799385.1 of Hyppa rectilinea. Classification (NCBI taxonomy): domain Eukaryota; kingdom Metazoa; phylum Arthropoda; class Insecta; order Lepidoptera; family Noctuidae; genus Hyppa; species Hyppa rectilinea. Next base: position 2,216 of record CATOGW010000008.1, read on the forward strand.
ACATAGAGTATATTTAACAGATATTGTTATTGTGGAGGTACGCAAAAATGAAAGTAAGTTGTTTGTGAAGACGGAGTATGATGGAAATCTACAAGAAAATTGAGCTCCTCAAAGTAAAATACTTGAAGTCATTGTCAATTCCTGATCCCAACAAAAATTGATGATGATTCTTCGGCTGATCTTGTGAATAATTTGGAAGTAGGAGACTTTGATGAAACATGAAACAAATGCTGTGATTTATTAATTAGATTTAGTTACTGCTAAAAGACTGTTACTGTGCCATTATTAATTAAGTACTTAACTAAATATGATTTTTGTTTCCTACGGAAGCAGTGTTCCGTTTAAATAATTTAATGCGAAAGCGTATGAAGAATGAGCTCATTTATTTTATGGTATTAAATCACATGTTATAAACATGATGATTATTAGTAATAGGTGTTTCTAGATACATGTTTTATTATTTTAGTTAAACAACATACATACATTTTTAGTACACCATGTCTCAACATAAAGACTGTTTAAATCACTACATAGCATAAAACAAAGTCGCTTCCCGCGTCCTAATGTCGGTATGTATGCTTAGATCTTTAAAACTACACAACGAATTTTGATGCAATTTTTTTAATAGGTAGAGTGATTCAATAGGACGGTTTATGTGTATAATATGTCGACATATTATGCGGGCGAAGCCGCGGGCGGAAGCTAGTTTTATTATAAAATAAAAGATGTTCATAATACCCGTGTCTTTCCTTTTTTTTCCTATTTTATTTATGTAAAAACTAGGACAACATTTATTTACACTGCATTACGTCTATTATTTTAGTTGTCTTCCATTTTTAACTTTGCTAGTGCTAAATGCAGTTAATGTATTTCCTAGAAACAAATGCAGTAACAAACGCGAGTACTGCATTTTACTGCACTACTTTGATATATTTGTAAATAGTGACCCAAGGTTTAAATGCCGTATTCAAGTTTGTAAAGACCTACAGTAGAAAAAATAATGTCAAAATCAAACTAAATAATAATTTGTATTTTTTGTACTTGTTCTGTAACAAAACATATGAGTTTTTTAATCAGTTTTAGTAGAGATTCAGAAAAAACACTTAACCGCGTTTTTCTCGAAACCGCCATTTTGCAAGTACTGCATTTGCTATTACAAGGGCAGATTAGAAAGCTTACTTTGTATCCTGGGCAAAATAACGGGTCCCGCGGGCAAGACCACGGGTGCGAACCCGCGGGCAAAGTGCTAATAATATATCTAATACCTACGTTTTAAAGTCGCATTTGCTATTTTAACCCAGCATTAATATTTATCTAGACGTATCGAGTATGTAGAAAAATAAGCACCACGATTAGTTTCGATTTGACCATGCATAGACTTAAAAAAAAACCGCCGAATTCAAAATACTACAGACTAAAAATATACCACATAACCTCAAAAACATATGTGGTGATAACTTCGTTCTCCCTTCTTTATAAAATACACACATCAAAAGTGTCTAGGGATCAACATATATTTTTGCAATAACTTTTCTCTTGATTGATATTAATTTAAATTTTCTTTAAGGATTCATCAAATAAAGTGTTTTCGTTTGTCACAGTAACGATAAACCAAGTCACCTTTGCATTAATAAAGAAATTTGCCATTTTCCTAATAAAGGGATTTTTGACATTTGAACCACTAACATTAAAGTTCGAAAAAAAGACTGAAATAACAGTTTTCTTTAAAATTTTATTGGGTAACTTAAACAATTAATAATCCGTGTTTCTACCGCGAACACTAACAACACAAGAACATCGGTTTGGCATACTCAAAATGAGTTCATCCAAATCACGCTGTGGAATGGCCGCCCATGTTCGTTGCAACAACAAAAAAAGGTCTTCTTGCAACTGGATACCCTCCATATTCGGCAGAGCTCTTCTCTGTAGCATATCCCATGCATGCTCAATCGGGTTCAAGTCTGGCGACTGAGCAGGCCAGGGCAGGACATTGATGTTAGCTGCGGCGAGAGTCTGTCTTACAACTCTTGCGGTGTGCGGTCGTGCATTATCATGCATTAACTGAAATAAGGGACTGATTTGCACTTGTAGAGGAACGATGACGTCAGATACAATCGTCTCAGCATAAATTTGAGCGTTGAGGTTGCCTCTGATCCAAATCAACTCAGTTCTTCCGCCGATCCAAATACCCGCCCATACCATGATGGTTCCACCACTATAAGGATGGACTTCCTGGCAGGAATCGCTGTTGGCGTCCAGGGGTTCTCCAGTGTCGTATACGTCTTGTATCCGGTCTCATACCAAAACGAGACTCATCAGAAAAGCACACGAAACGCCATTGTTCTTCTGCCCAATTTCTGTGTTCAAGAGCCCATTGATATCGAATCCTACGATTGTGCATTGCTATAGGTGGTACCCGTAGCGGTCTTCGGGAATGAAGGTTCACTTCATGCAAGCGGTTTCTGACTGTTTGGTCGCTAATTAAGTTCCCTAAAGAGTGATGAAGCCTCACGGCTAACATCATGGCGGTTATTGTTGGAGCTCTTCGAGTTAAGATTTGAATGTATCGGTCTTGTCTCCGTGTCGCCAGACTTGAACCCGATTGAGCATGCATGGGATATGCTACAGAGAAGAGCTCTGCCGAATATGGAGGGTATCCAGTTGCAAGAAGACCTTTTTTTGTTGTTGCAACGAACATGGGCGGCCATTCCACAGCGTGATTTGGATGAACTCATTTTGAGTATGCCAAACCGATGTTCTTGTGTTGTTAGTGTTCGCGGTAGAAACACGGATTATTAATTGTTTAAGTTACCCAATAAAATTTTAAAGAAAACTGTTATTTCAGTCTTTTTTTCGAACTTTAATGTTAGTGGTTCAAATGTCAAAAATCCCTTTATTAGGAAAATGGCAAATTTCTTTATTAATGCAAAGGTGACTTGGTTTATCGTTACTGTGACAAACGAAAACACTTTATTTGATGAATCCTTAAAGAAAGGAGAATGGGCAAAATCGTATGGCGCTTGGTCTATCAGCGGCCAGGAACAATTTTTTTATTTTTTGGTGTATTATCACCCTACAATCACCCTCAAGATGTTTTATATCTGTGGTGTAATTATTGATAGAATTAAATACATTTTTATTTTAGATATGTCAGTCTGTGATTTAGCGTATCATAACTAAGGTTTAGCCTTAAAAATAAGGAAATAAAATAAAATGACATGTAGACTTCATTAAAAATACATTTACTACTATGACAAAACATCGCCAATAATAATAATGATAACGTCATTAGAACTCAGTGCTATTATTGTACATTAATACATTTAATGTACATGGGCTAACATCAAGACAAGGATATTTTATTGCCGTCATCAGGACACAGTCTAGCCCATGCCAGATACCACACTACACACATAACGTGTGTACAGCAACCGATTGTGCGCCTTCCACTTATACAACTGCAATAATAATGAGCAATTGCTTCTCTATTTTGTCTTTCTCGGTTAATTACAATATAAGAATAATATATTCTGGACCTCACATGTCTAGATTGTATACGCACACGTAATAACCAAATGTCTTCTTCTTCAATAAAATCTCTGAGCTGACTTATTTGACGGTCCCAGTATACTTCAATATTGTACAAGCCTTCAACTAAGTGTTCAGCGTAGTAGCTGCGAGCTAACTTGATTTGGTATGTGCCAAGTGCAAACAGAATTAGATCTTCTTCAGAAAAAACCGGGAAGTCTTCAAAAATAGGTTGATCACTGCTGAGTCTTTCAAATGATGCCCTCTGTCCATTTATGTTATGACGGATAACATAGTAGTTTGGTATTTCAATGCGTTCATTAACTATATTCACGAACGACGATGCATAAATACTATCTTGTATTGGTGTCTGAAATGCATTGATGAGTGCCGCTGCGTTTTGGAAGTCCTCGAACATGTGACTGCGCGGAGTGACGCGCACCCCACGCCTCGGCTCTTTTGTTTGCACTCAAAGCTGATTGGTCCGTTCGAACGCATGTAGTCCATGTAGTAAACCCTTTTTTTGGGTTGAGTCTTGTAACCGGTATGCTGACAACGTTTTGAAATACTTATTAATGTATTTCATAAAAATGAGTTTGCACATTTTCTTACTTTTATTATCTAAGTATTTAACCTATACGTATTTTTTTTTCTAAATGAGCTGCAATGTTACGTTCATAGTAAAAGTTAGTCCTTAGTAATAGTACTTTCATTTAATACCTATTTCGTTATTGGCCGCTCATAGACCATTTTGCTCTTTCTCATTTAAATTAATATCAATCAAGAGAAAAGTTATTGCAAAAATATATGTTGATCCCTAGACACTTTTGATGTGTGTATATTGAATGCCGAAGTAAAATATATGTAAATAGGCAAATGATACGACAGACGTTTCATTGAGTTACGTTTTATTAGATTTGTCTAGTCCAAGCATGTATCGGCTGTGGCCATTCTTCTTTCGGAATTCGATAATCAAGCAAGGTTAATCGCTTGAGTTCTTGATTTGTGAATTTCTGTGTGAATTTCATTATATTATCTCATAAAAATGGCAGATAAATTAAATAAAAAACGAGAACGTGGAGCTAACTACACTCCAGAAGAAAAAACATTGTTGGTTGATCTCGTATTGAGGTAAGTACTTCAATATTAACCCAACTCTTTGTAGCACCTACTAAGTATTTAGTTTTTCTATGAAATACGTTCCATAACTTAAGTATTTACTTTGATATTTCAGATATAAGCATATTATTGAAGATAAGAGTACAGGAGGTCACATTTTAAATAAAAAAAAAGAAGCTTGGCGAGAAATAACCATCAAATACAACAGTAATTGTACGACAGGTCCCAGACAAATGGAACAATTAAAGGCCTTATACGACAATATGAAGCAGAAGTCTCGTAAAGATATCGGAGAAAGAAATGTAAATATATACTTCACTATGTTAGCAATCTCTTAAAAATAACACGCCATTTATTTCATTTCTATGTTCTTTCAGAAAAAATCATACATCAATAGACAGACGGTGCATACTGAAAACCAAAATGGGCAGACAGAAAATATCATAACAAAAGAAGAACTTGCAGCAGCTCTAAAAAATGTGAAAGAAGACAAGGTAACTTTCATAATTATAAAGTCTAACATAACCATATTATAATATCACCATGGTATTTAAATATATTTTTCCTTTGGTTGTAGGTGCAGTTGCACAAAACTGGTGGTGGTTCTTGGAAACCAAAGATGACCGACAGTGATTCAAAAATATTAGCTATTATCCAAGACCAGGTTGAGCCACTTTCAAATCCCTGTGATAGTGCAGCGACATATTTTAATGGTATACAAATACATTATATTAATTATCAAGTTACTTGTATGTTAGCAAATATCTCGTGGAAAATTATCAAATTCCTTAGCACCTACATAATACACACTATATTATACTCAGACCAAATAAAAAATCAAGACAGAACATAGTGAACAGATAAGTGAGGCCGGTTATTTTTACATGTGTGTCGGTATTGTGCCGCTGTAGTTTGACTGACGAGCCAAAGCTTAGTTTCTTTGTATACATATGTGTAACGGTGTCTGTACATGGCGAGGCTAGTTTTGCAGGCCTCCCTTGTTTGTTCACAACATTCTGTCTTGATTTTTTATTTGGTTTGAGAGATTATAGTTTTAGAAATATTGTAAAAGATAAATTTTTAAGTTTATTGTATTGTTTTTACATCAGATGAGATCAATATCGAACAAATCAAGACCCCGATGATGGAAACTGAGGCACTGGAGGATTTAGAAATAACTTCAGGTAAACTTTTAAAATAGTGGAATGACAACAGATTTAATTATACTGTTTAATTTCTTAACAGTAATTCATTATGGACTTCCAGGTACTGGCATACAAGCTGATTATGGGGATATGTGTCCATTATCTCCATCCACTGTCTTTAATTTTACTCTAATACATGAGAGAGAGAGATGAATACAGCAGGTGGGTTTGTTTTAAAATTTTATTTTATGAACTCAACTTTTAAACATCCGACGGCTGGAATACAGTTCTACCTCCAAAGGGTCCTATCCTAAGGCCTTATTCCACCACACTGGCCAAGGCGATGGATTGATGGATGCTGATGGATTCACATATGCCATCGAATTTCTTCTCAAGACATATGCAGAATCTCACTATGTTTTCTTTCACCGACAGTGGTGACAATAAAATGGTTGTAGACCATGTATACCTACCTCAGATTATAATAGAAGTGTTTGGATGTGTGCCATGCCATGTGATTTGAAAGCAATGTTGATCATTACCAACATTTCAGCCATAGGATGTCCACCGCTGGACATAGGCCTTCTCCTTCTCCACAGCCCGGTAGTGACAGTATCATGGCTAGTTATTTGAAAGTAATACTATATAATATAAATGTTTCAGGTCCCAGCCAAAATAATTTGTTGACAGTTACTACGCCTTCAAAAATGGCGACTCCAGCAAGGAAGACACTAAAGAATAATGGTATATCGCTGTCCCCGGAGAATAAAATGATAACTGCAAAAACTCAACTTTTCAGGAAAAATAAAAAACCTATTTTTGACTATAACTTGTCAAGCAATAGACGTAGAGAGATAAAAAAAATGCTCAGTGGTAGCTAATTTTTTAACCTTTTATAATGTTTCAAAATAGTTTTATTTAGGCTATCCAAACTGAAGATATTTAAAATTTAAAAAGTTAGTAGCATTTGACTGCTGTCTCAATTGACTAATATAAACTTATCATTTTATTCTCGTTACTTATAAAAGACTTTAAGTATTGCTATAGTGCATTACAATAATATTCAATGAATAATGTAGGCCAAATATACGGAAAATATAGTCCATTACAATTTTATTCTCGTTAATATTGGACATGCATTATTCGGTAATAGAACCATGAACTTTTATTCTGGGGTATTTAATAAAACAATATTAAACTAATCAACTGTTACTATATTAAAAATAAGCATAGTAAACATTAATAAAAATCAGTCTTCCTGATCCTCATCATAATCATCATGTAATGGTGTTCAGAACCATCGATACAAGTAAGTGAATCGTAAAAGCCATGGTAGTACGCCAGAATTGCTTCTGTCCTACATAGACTCATAAGGTCGGCGTGTAAAGCCTTGCTTAGTGGTAGAGGTTTGTCGTAAGCTAGTTTCAATTGAGACTCAGTAAAAGAGACTGAAGTATTGTTTGCTGTTTGCCGGGAGTTTCGTTTGCTTCTTTGCGTGATTTTTTGATGCGGTTAGACATTAGTTGAGAATAATCGGCATCAAAATCATATTTAAAACGTAAAATTGTTGGCTGTGAATGCAAAACGCTTATTTCCATTATTTTAGACCATGATATTTTCTGTCCTTCTTCATCTTTGACCCAGTTCTTGTTTTTAATTAATTCTTTTATATCTATGAACTTATTTTGCGGTTCAGATTAAGTATGAAAGACGACGCATGAAAGGTTCTGTCCAAAGATGACGTATTTTGAAAAGCTAATGAACGAAGAGAATGAATGGAATGGTGTGCTCAATGAGGTTCAAGCAAATATGGGTTTGGTAAGGGAAATTAGCATGGATGAAGTAAGAAAGGCAGTTCAAAGTATGAAGAATAGAAAGGCCATGGGCCCAGATGATATACCAGTAGAAGTATGGAAGTGTTTAAAAGAAGATGGATGTATATGGCGGACTTTATTCTTCAATAAGTTGTTGCAAGAAGGAGTGATCCCACAAGATTGGTGCAATAGTTCGCTAGTGCCCATCTTCAAGAATAAAGGTGATGTACAGGACTGCAACAACTATCGAGTTAAAAAGCTCATGTCCCATAGTATGAAGGTATGGGAGAAAATAATAGAGAAAAGATTGCGAGAGGAGAGTGAGATTACCCCAAACCAGTTTGGGTTTATGCCAGGTCGAGGAACAGTGGACGCTACTTTTGCACTCCGCCAATTGTGCGAAAAGTGTATGATAGGGCATCTCGGGATGTCGTATGGTGGGCCTTGAAAGAGAAAGGTTTGCCCGGGAAGTATAGAGTTAATTCGTGCTATGTGCAGTTCAATGTGGAGGTAGGCTTGCATCAGGGGTCGGCTTTAAGCCCTTACCTCTTCCTTTTGATTATGGATGCTCTAACGGCGGACGTACAGGAAGAGGCACCATGGTGCATGCTATTTGCCGATGACATCGTTCTTGTCGGTGAAGATGGACCTGAGATCCAGAGCAGACTGGAGAAATGGCAACGGAAACTGGAGATTGTTCGCCTGAAAATCAGCAGACCAAAACCGAGTACATGTTCTGCGATTTCGGCGGTCTCTCCAGTTCTGGGGTCATAGATAGCGCTTGATGGCGCGCTTCTCCCAGTCTGCTCCGACTTTCGGTATCTCGGTTCACTTGTGCAAAGCGATGGCGAAATAGATCGGACTGCTAAGCATAGAATTAACACTGGGTGGATGAAATGGCGGCAGATCACGGGCACAATTTGTACAACGGGCGATGTGTGGTGTACGCGAATGGATAGAATACGTAATGAGTATTTAAGAGGAAGTCTGAAAGTGACACCGGTGACTGAAAAGTTGTGTGGAAATCGGTTGTCATGGTATGGGCATGTTATGCGGAGGAATGAGGAAAATGTTGTCAGGAAAGTTGTGAGTATGAATGTGGATGGCTATACAAGTAGAGGGAGACCAAAGAAACGATGTATGGATTGTGTGAAAGATGATATGGCTAGAAAGGGAGTGACTACCGAGATGACGACTAATAGGGAAGTATGGAAGAAAAAGACATGTTGCCCCGACCGCAAATAAATTGGGATAAGGGCAGGAGAATGATGATGAACTCATTTTGCGACATTTCATTCACACTGTACTTCTCGCCATTAACTTTTGCATTCATTATAATTGCGTATAATTTAGAATACACTAAATTACGTAAACATACATTGCCACGTGCCGGGAACCTAACGCACCGACTTGTTGTGCTATTACTTTCTATTGTCCTCTTACTCATATGACAGAATAGAATGGCAATATTTATTTCGTTGCACCGTATTAATCGTACCATTTTACTAAGGACATGTTAGTCGTCGCGCCTAGCCATATTTTTACGAGAACAAAATGATAATGGCGTTCATCATTATTTCGCCGATTTGTTTTTTCGAGAATATTATTGCAAACGTTATTGTCACTTATTTTTAAAGAAACTGTTTCACTATCATTATACTATCTTTTTTTTCTAGTACGCATCTGTTCTGGGAAAAAGTAGTGAATATTATTGTATTATCTTATAACTTTGTGGATTAGAGGAGAAATATCACAAAAAAATTGAGTAGATGTATTAGGCTCCGTAGGTTTCAAATATGGCATAACAATAAAACTATGGTAATGGCAATTATCATTTTATTCTCCGGGGGCGGCGATATATACTGTTAGGACTGAGAAGCTGAAAGAATTTTGCGCTTGTGTTGATATAAATCATCAAAATTGACTGTGGCACTCTAGAACAAGATGGCTTTCGCTGATGCCTGGAGGGGATCCTCAAACTTTGGACTCCACTAAAAAACTATTTTAACGCTGAAGAGAGAACACCTAAAATAATTACAGATTTTTTAAAAGTCCGATCAGTGAAATTTATTTTCTATTTATACAGTCCAATCTGAATTTGTTTAAAAAAAATATAAAAGCGTTGAGAAGAACAAAGTGTCAATTATCGATATAAAGCAAATTTTGTACTTCCTGTAGGAAGTACAAAATTCACTGACTGAAAGGAAGTCTGCCAACTTTATAGGCATGCAAAATAAAGTACAATTGAACAAATAAAAAAACGAGAATCCTTCGCTTGAAATGATAGCATTGATCAAGAAGTTTGAGGAGGAGACAGTGGCTTTTTATAATACAGCATTTGAGTATCTGCAAACGTGGTCCGTTTCATTTTATAAATATAAAGTGTTTGATTGGATGATGCTAGCTGAAATCCCGGAATGGACAGCAGTTGAAAACACAATTTTATACCTAAATGAAAATGGATTTTGGTTGACAGTTGCTTTCAAATATATTGTATTTAAAAAACTTTTTGGTGGTCAAAGTTTACCCGAAAGAGTGGAAGACCAACAATTCTGTAGAAGAGAAGTGGATTTACTTTTTTAATGAAACGGAAAATCCTGAAAGAAAATGTCAACTGCTCAAATTATGCCAATATTTTTTGTTTGCGATACCTGGCCACAACGCCACTGTGAAAAGAGTATTTTCATTCATGTCGAGCCAGTGGACCGATGAAAGAAATAGCCTGCTGCCGGAGACTGTGGAGTCGATATTACAGTCAGGTTAACTGCAATATGACTTGCACGGAGTTTTATAAATATGTAAAAGGACAGCAAGAACTACTCAAAAAAGTAAAGTCTTCAGCAAAATATGATCAAGCTACGTCTAGCACTGCTTCCATACATTCGTTTTTTTTATAAATGAGATATTCATACTCAATTATTTTTTCTCTTTGCGTCCCGACACTAGCCTTGCCAAATATGGCAACCCTAACTATGTCAGGTCTTTCTTTAAAATTTTCAATTTGAAACCTGTTTAATGTACTTTTTCTGTTATTCTCATGTTCCGACAAATTGGCAATATAAGTTGAGCTCTCTTCGCATTTTGAAAGTTTGGTACCTGGTTAGGTACAGTAGGCGTAGGTGTTAATCATGAACTGAACACACATATTGTTGTATAATAAGGACAATATTTATTACGCTGCACAAAACTATAGATCGAAAATAAAAGACTAATCATGGCAGAACTGTTATTAATAATCTCCATGGTAACGAGCTTCCAAGGGGATCATGCTCCGATATGTAAACTCCAACATAACCCCTCCTCATCATGAACTCAACTCACTAAGCCTTGGCCCAGATAAACTCTTGGTTAATATATCTGCCTCCATTTGGACACTTGGACGGTATTCTATTTCCACTTCTTTTAACTGCCGTATGAAATGTAATTTAGTGTCAATATGCTTAATCTTAAAGCCAATGATCGGATTTTTGGTCAATTGTATGGCAGCCTGATTGGCGTTAAAATTTTTTACGTTGGGTTGCCTCCAATTAGATATGTTGTTTACTAAGCGTCTTAAATTAATTTTTTCCTTATCAGCTTCAGCTACACATGTATACTCTGCTTCGGCTGTTGATAAAGCTACACTCCTTTGTTTTTTGCTTTCCCAGCTAACTGGAGCACCGACGAGTTTGAAATAGTAGCCACTGTACGATCTTCAATCTATCGTACAAGATGCAAAATCTGTATCAGCTTGACCGTACAATTTGATTCCGGTTTTCTTGTAACAAGGGCCTACGCTTTTGGTCTCTTTTAAATAACGTAATACACGTTTTGCGCTGTTATAGTGTTCCTCTCCACAACAACTGTTGAATTGTGACAAACAGCTCACACTGAATAATATATCAGGCCTGGTGGCGACGGCTAAATACATCAGTGTGCCAATCAGTTGTATATATACATACACATTTCCTATACAGCGGAACGAGATGGAAACTCATCGCGCACGCCATTCATGTATTTTGAACAATAACTGAGTCAACTTACCAAATTATTATCTATTTATTTTATGCGGGGTAACTTTGACACCGTTTAATAATGTTTTCCTTAAATATTTTGACTGTATGGGATTAATGTGTTAAGCAGTAATGGTGGCGTAATAGTAAAATACATATGTATATAAGGATTTAACTTTTCGCTACGAGTCGCCATGCCCAGAAAGAAGTTGACTTCGGAGCCTGGTACACGAAAGTACCGTACTTTCGTGTACCAGGCTCCGAAGTCAACTTCTTTCATAGTAAGATCAAACCACATTCCAGAAAAGTTGGAAGAGTGCCTTGAAAAAGTCAAATCTGGAGAACTACGTGCGTATAGTGCCAGTAAACATTTTCAAATACCCATAAATACAATAAAAAACTAAATAAAAAAATAAACACACTGAGAAGGTTGGCAGGCCCACTGCTTTAACAAACGAGGAAGAAATTATTATCAAAGAGCATGCAAGGCATTGGCGGATAGTGGAATTCCTGTAGCTCTCGATGATGTTAGTCTCATAATACAGCGCTATTTTAACTCCGTCAATAGAAAAATCAAAGTTTTTAGTAACAATTGACCTGGATGGGAGTGGGGCCAGTTATTTCTCAGTAGACACCCAGATCTGAAGCTTACGGTTGGCCCTAACATTGGTCGTAGTAGGGCTCAAGTTGACACCAACAGCAGCTCTTTACATGTTACTGAAAATGAATTTCAGGGAGTTTCTAAACACTGAATATAAGCAGCAAACTGTATATCCGTCCTCGTCATCTTTATCATCATCCTCAAGCAATAGCCCGAGAACCTCATCCATAATATCACATTCTCATGTCGAGTCCAATCAGCATAACAGTGAAAATGACACAAAAAACTTCAAGTTTGAATTAAATATCTATGACTGGAAAAAAACTGCAACCATTAAATGTCTTGTATAAAAGAAATGACTTGAAAACATGTACTTCATTTAAAAAATATAAAACACTGCCTAAGTACAAATGGGTGGATATTTTAAGAGAAAAGATTTGGCTCATTACTAGATTACCATGCACATGGAATTTCAGAAGTTACAAAGTGGAGTCTGAGCATCATATTTTAATTAAAGGTCAATGCAGTCAATGCAGTGCTCTTACAAAAATAACAGATAATATTATTGAAGGACAATGCCAAATCATAGTTGGAGATGAAAATAAAAAACATGATCCGAGAAAAAAAAATAGAATGAATGCATAGGTTAGACGAAAATTAGCTAAAAAGCTCAAATACGACTCAGCTTCTTTGGTTCATTAACAACTGGCAGCAAATATTTCTAAACAAGGAATTACAGATACTGCACCAGTAATCCCAACACTCGATGCATTGCGAAAAATTAAGTACGAAGAACGAAAATGAATGTCTTTACACAATAACGTTACTCTGAGCATTCTTACGATGGCTGTGACCAAACCAATTTTTTACGTGTTATATGTATTTTTCCTCGAATTCACATTTATTACTGATGAATAACAACAATACTGCCGTGAATATCAATCTTGTTTTCAAAGATTAACTATCACTTTGGTTGCTACAGGATCAATCTTTCAACCTCTTATTATGAATTACCAAATGATTATGAATTCAGTAAGAGACTTTTCTTATACGTAATAATATTAATAAATCAATTTGATGTGTGTGTACCTATGTCAGATGATAACCGATTAATATGACACAGCGTCTGTTTCTGCATGGTTATTACAGTGGTTGAAAAATGTTCGTTGTCATCCTGACGAAGTTATAATAGACGATTCGCTTGCGTTAGTAGCAGCACGTGTTAAAACATTCATAGATTTTACACGTGTGAAAGACTATTTACATCGTTGTTTTAGTATTTTGAATGGAAATAAAGAAGAACTACCAAAACATTTATTAGATTAGATAAGTACCAATCATTTTATAAAGACTCTGTATAATTTTACTTGCTTCGAAAATGTTGATACAAAAATTAAAATGTAATATATTCATTGTATCCGCTACATTAAAGAATGTTAAGACTTTGCATTTGTAGAGGAAATCATAACTTTGCCATTATCAAAAAGATTTTGAAAACGATGATTTAAGTTTGAAGGACAGCAAGCAAAACCTTTTTTTTTTTTTAAAGGCCGGGAAATCATCCAATGACTGCTCCCGCTCTGGGTGGAGCGGAAGGGAGTGTCAGACTCTTACTGACTAAAACCCATAGACTAGACGCACAAGAAGTGGCCACACGTCTCGACCGCTCAAAACACGAACCCTCAAGTTTTAGCCTGCATTCACTCCAATGAGTGGGGGGAGACAGCCACTCACAAATGGGACCCAGAAGATTTTGAAGGGGTCACCCTGCTCAAGAACTTTGAATTCAACTATTACATTGACACCATCGACATCATCTCAGATAAGGCAATCATTCCTCAAAAATCAGAGTGGACACATGAGTATGATACGAAGGCTTTTAGGACACTCCACGGTCACATGCCACAGGGTCCTCCCTCTTCCACCAAGAGCGTGGTGATGCACTTCCTAACCACGGAGGTATTTGACTGCAGGGAGATTTTAGGCCTGATAAACAGAGGAGTAGTCCCTTCAGAGTGGAGGGTGATGGTAGCTGTGCCCAAGGAGAGGGAGTTCAAGGAGAACGACGCCAGGTGCTTCGGGAAAATGACTCCAGAGATGAGGGCTTACCAAGTAGTTACTGAAAAAAATATTGCAGACATCATCTTCCGGTATATCAAGCACCAATCCATGACGTTGTCGGAGGAACAGCTAACGAAGACCCTGAACAGGATGAGCTGTCCCGGAGAAGACCATGACTACATCAACATAATAATAGACTTCTCCTCATGGTGCACCCACTTCCGCGCGGAATTACTCGCCCCGCTCTTCCAGAGTTTGGACTCCCTCTTTGGACTACAAAATGTGTACGGCTTTACCCATGTCTTCCCCCTCATCTCCACCCTCCTCTTCCAGGACCGATACGCGCCCCCCGCACAAGGCCTGGATGGTTCGCCCTGCGAGGAGGCCCGATGTGTGATAGGAGGCCTGGCTAGAGGGGCTTCGACAAAAGGGCTGGACCCTCGCCACCATCCTCATTATACTCCGAGCAGCCCACCTCTGTGGAACTACTGCCTCCCTGTTGGGACAAGGAGATAACCAAGTCATTGTTTTGAGAATACCCTCCAAGGACTACCTGGCGGCTAGGGGGCTTACCCCGGATACCTACACCCAGCAGTTCTTGAGAGTCTTGGAGAAGATATGCGTGGATGCAGGGATAGTTATAAAGGAAATGGGTTCCCAAGAGATTGGTTATGAAGCTCTTCTGTCTTCGTCCCTAGAGATCACCTTGCCCCCACCCACCTCCAACCCACCACCTGCTGTCATTGTTGAAGAGTCAAAAGAGATCCCGAAAATTAGTCCCTCAAAACCAAAACCTGACATTGACGCAGTCCACGCTTTCCGAAGGGAATGGGGCACACTTGTCCAAGCCTGTATAGAACCCAAAACTACATTAAAAGTGGTCGAGACAATGAGAGCACAGATTTTAATGAAGCTGCGGAAAACAAAAGTAGTGTCCATGGCAGTGTTCAATAACTTAGACAGTCATTGGGATGTACTGGGAAATGACAGAATCTGTTGCTATATATCCAAGTTCCTGACTGATCCTTTGGACAATGATGTAATTTTCGGATCGGGGCCAGCAGCATTCCTTAAAAGAATGATTAGTTCTGTCCATGAGTCTAACAAGACCCAGATTAATGATCTTATAGAACAGATGGCAGGTATCACAGCAGATTTCACCCTAGCCTCAGAAGCAGTTACACTTTTCAAAAAATCCATCTCTAAGGCGGAGACCATCTGGAAAAATCAGTCCACCGACATCTCAGCCACACTGTCCGGATTGGAGTCCCGTTTGCAAGGATGTATTGACGACTCTTGAGTCCAACGTTGTGACCTCACTCCAAAAGCCTCATCAATCAAGTGCTCCTCCTGTTTCCCCCAAACTCGCCACAGCAACACAAGGTTATAGAGCCTTCTATTTCTCCACCAACGAATCAGGAGAATCAGAGTTACTGATTGATAGGGAACCAACCGCCAAGGAAGAGGTCATGCTGGAGCAAGTTAACTTCTTCTTAAACAAAACCAACAATGACCCCCGAATCCTGGCAGTGGACCCTGTTACCCTCTGCAATAGATTTTGGGACCTCACAAAAAAATACCCCAAGCTATCACCCAAGGAAGCATTAGAGGGTGTTCCGAGTCAGGTCACCACAAAGTAGAATCCAAAAGCCACAAAAAAAAAGGATCTTTGCCCGGCAATCATACGGTCAACATACGTGTTCATTTGCTCTGTGTTTGAAAAATCTTTAACTGTATTCAAATCCAATATATCTTAAAATAAAATACATCACAGTAATAATAGTACATCAGTGAAGTGAATTCCTTAAAAAAAGATACGAAATAAGTGCATAAACTGAAGTTATTTCGTCATAACAGTCAAACATTTCAAATCACAACCGATCAGCTGGTGAGTGAATGACATTACAATTTACGCGCAGTGCATAGAATTCTCAAGGTTAAGTAGCGCGCAGAAGTGACATTATCGCTTGCTTCGCCGGGCGGTGACTCACACGTCGGCCCGCACCAAAGAGTAAGCGACGCAGACCCGACTACGTTTTATGCCTTCATTGTTTTGACTCTCAGAGGACTAATTATAAAAAATATATAATATATTTGACACATCATAGAAGAAGTATGGACAATTTAGAAATGGAAAATATTACGTTCCGTAAAACACCAAGAGCGAACTCAATGGACAGTATTTTCAATGAGAACTTAAGCACAAATTACACTCGATGCAACAATGCTGAGTTTACCTAATACATCCCTGAATGATAGCGATGCCATATTAAATCTCAAAGAAACAATTAATAAATTAACAATGGAGTTAAAAAGTGCACATCTTGAGATCGAAAATTTGAACAGTGACAATTTTCGCCTTAAAATGGATATAGGACAATACCAGAAAGTATTTGAAAGCTATAAGAAAGTGAATATATTAGAAACACGGAGATTTTCACCGAAATCTGCACGCAAAACATCCCTAAGAACAAGCAGCTTTTCTACCACGACAAAGTTAACTCTGCCTTCTAATATGACTCATTATCAATCTGACAGCAACATAGTTACACAGACACCAACAAGTGAGGTAGGAGACGTCTCGTTCAATACAGCCAGATCAATAGGTGATTCTGATGAAATACAGCAAAGAAAGTCATCACCAAAAATAATCACTCGAAATGTTAGCACTCCCAGAGAACCAAGCGATCACGAGTCTCGACGAAAACAGTCTTCGATAACACAGGCAACCATGACTAATACTAAGGAGCAATACACGCAAAATAAATTGTGCATTTTGAGTACCAATAAACATAACAAGGTACTCGCAATAGCGGAAGAGACGATTGACAACAAATTCAACTTTTGTCACCCCGTTATACCAGGAGGATCCGTAATCAATCTCATGGAGGGGATAAACTCAAAACTAGCCAACTACACGAAAAATGACTTCTGTGTGATTTTCATCGGTGAAGAAGACTTTAAAATTAGTATAATTACTCTAAACTTATATTAGGTATAAAAAACACCCTCATTGACATGACACATACCAACATTATTATATGTTTACCAACGTATAAATATAATATTAATTCAAATATGTATAATTGGCGTGTCATGAATTTCAATCAGTCTTTGTATCAAGATATCAGAAATCACAAATATGCATATGTTTTAGATACGAATGCAAATATTTAGTTAAAATTTTTTATTATGTTAAATCATTAATTATTACTACAATCTAATACAATAAAAACTTATACATACTTAAATTAAAAGACTATCTAACTAACTATATATACAAATAAATCCAAAAAAAGACAAAAAGGACACTTAGGCGTCGAAGTACTCATCCGCATCGCTGTCATCAGGAAACGTGCCCAGAAGACTGGCAGCATTGCCACGTTGAATGGCAATGCTAATTCTTTGGCCAAAGAACAATCCAGCCCTCTGGTCACGCGAAGTGTCGACCAATCGGCGAGAAATTTCCTTAAAAAGGAGTTGCGCACTCGGGCCCCATGACCCTAGAGTTTCGACCCCAAACGGCTCAAATCTGTAGTTACACATCAGGTTACTGTATTTACGCCGCTTGAGGGTCTCAGCAGCGGCAGCAGCGGCGCCAGCACAGCCCGCCGTGCTAAGAACATGAGATGGCGCAGGGGTGTCGACACAGGTTGCGTCCCACACCAGGGACCTTCCAAGGCAACCAAGTCATTCCGTCTGGTCGCTTACCATCGTCACGTACCAAGCCGTTTGGTTCTAATACCGCTGGTACGCCGGCGGTGGCAAGGGCTCGACGAATAATGTCGTTGATGCTGGCGTGACGTGATATGCGACCTGCACTCCTGCCGCAGGACAGGCCATGGTGCCCGAGACTGTCAACAGCTTCACCGCAGTGACACCGATGCGGAGCAACACAAGGTGCGCCCAAGCGGAGACACGTAGCGAGCCGAAACGATGAGTCATCCATCATAGTGCCTATGGTGGATGACGGAAGCGCCTGAAGCCACAAGCCTGACTCCCATTCTCCCACAGCCAGCAGACGGGCACGCTCAACAGTATTAGGTGACGTGTTTACTAGGTTATCCCGTATAATACTGCAGAGCGGCACGTCCCACTGTCTCTGGGAGGACAGGTTGTCGGGCAAATCCGTATTGGGACAAGCCATTTTCCAGGCGTTCAACGCATCGGACAAACACGGTACTTCAAAATTTACCAGTGAGGATGATAAAATATTCCTGGTTAATTTATCGGTACTGTGGACCGAGGAGAGGAAGGCCGGTAAACTTATACTTGAAATTTTGCGGACACCGAGACCACCCAGGCGAATGGGGAGTGTGGCTTGCTGCCACGCTCGGTCGTCCAGGGCCACATTTAGCATCGAAGTTAGAGTATTTCTAATAATTTGGTCTACTTTGTCTAAAAGTTGTGGATGCTTCCAAAGAGGGGAGGAACGAAGGCTATATGTAAATTTTGGACCAAAACAACAGTATCGAAGGAGTGTGAAGGCAGAATGGATGTTAATTTTGAAAAGTCTTTCCGACACGTTATTAAAATTTTGAATTTTCTCTTCAATGAAAGTTGGAAAAGATTCGTCAAAAATTGGGGACCCCAGGAGATGAAGAGAGTTCTTTTCCGTTATTTTAATATTTGGAGCTATGGAATTAAATTTTGTAATGGTAGTCTGTCTGTCAGTAGTTTGGGGAAGGTAAATTTCACATTTAGAAAGGTTAAGGTCTAGGCCAATGAGATTAAATTTTTCTCTTAAAAAAGTTAAATCTTCTAAAACAGTGTCTACATCACCTCCCAGGGTTCCATCATCCAAATACCATACGTTGAATTCAGAATTTAGTTGTCGAATAATTGGATTTATTGCCAAACTGAAAATGTGTACGGGTTATAGTAGTTAACTCCGTACACCGATTTGTCGTGAAGGTTTTGTGAGTTCAGTTGTATAGAGAAACGCGTTCCACTAAGATTCACTAGTTAAAGTTTATTTGAGAGCAAGTTACAGTAGTACTTAAGTGGTAGGCGATTATTTCTCTCAGTTGTTGATAGCTACACAGTTATATGTTGACTACTCTTAAATAAGTTAATAATGTTAATTTTATAATGCTTAATTATGACGCGCGTCGGTCGGCCTTATGTAGGTTACCGCGTAAGCAGAAAAATGTACGGCGATGAGACCGTACATATTGGCAACCCCCTAAAGAAACTAAGATAAGAGAGAAAGAACCGCCTGTACAAAGTCAAAGCTTAATGTTAAAGTAAGTAAGTATTAGGTAAGTATACATTTAATCAAAAGTAAAGGCAATGTTGTCTCGATGTCCTTGCGGTTGAATGTGTCCGTTGCTTGTGGGCGTCTGCAGGTTGTCTTCTCTGGCAGTCTGCTGTCGAGAACCCATTGGCTGAAGTTCGATGTCTTCATGCACTTGCTTCTTGTTTGTCTTCCGCGAAGTTCGCTTCCAGAGCGGTATGCAGTATTTTCTCGTAACGATCCACAAGAAAGTGATGACCGCGACAGTTAGTAAAAAGTAACTAATTGTATATTGGTGAATGTCATGATCCGTGATGGTGGATGGTAGTTCCGGCGGGTTTTCTTGCTGGAATCGCAGTTTCTTGTCAATTTCTTCGAAATCATTTTTCTTGAGAGTGAAGAGTTCATGTGGAGCGCTATGTAGTGTGACGTTGACAATGTTGTTAATCGATGAATTCAGTCTCGGTACGTGCATGTCATAATTCACGTTGAGGTTGCTGTTGTACTGGTTGTGCGAAGTGATGGTGAGTTCCTTTGATTGCAGTACACATCCTTGGCTCAAAGTGACTATAGCCGCTGATGTGATAGTTTGCGAAGTTACGTCGTTTTCACAAACAGTACGTAATTCGCACCTTCCGCAACAAACAACCAGCCAGCTGTTTGATTCTTGCAATTTGATCCATGCCTCATCGCATGACACGTTGACTACGTCACACGGTGACGTAGTTGTACGATGCCCCAGTAGTTTTGCTTCGCAAGGCGCATTCTTGTTTTGTAAGTTGAACACTGGTATGTTTGTGTTACAAATAAAGTTATCTTTTTGTCTTTTGATGCATTGTTTGAAATCTTCATTTTTTTAGTGATATATAAGAGTTCTTTTCGAAGTTCACGGCGATGTATTCCGAAGTTATTTGCATTAATTTGAATTTTGACTCAGACTTGAAGGGTATAGCGATTGCTCGATAGTAGGTGAAGTCCTCATCCGAGATTAAAGGGATGTGAACTTCAAACATGAAGTAGTTCTTTGTAATTCGTGCTTTCACGTAGAGCAATTTGTAAAGTTCCTTGATATCTTCTCTGATGTTTTTTGTCGGCAATGACAGAGTTCTCGGCAGTTTGCCGGCTATATCTTCCAGCTGCTTTACAAGGCTGACTGGTGATATCAAGTGTACGTCCATGTGTCCACTGTAGACGTTCGTAAGAGTGTTCAGAAGCATAGTTTGTATTTCCTTTAGATTTCGTAGCAGTAACGACGCTGTAAGCGAAGCGGAGTTGTAGTAGCTTGTAGCCATCATGATTTGTATTTCTGTTTCAATGCTGCCTAGACTCGTCTTAGTTTCTTCCATGAAGCGTTCAATCATCTTGCATTGTAGCTTGATGTTGTCATCGTTTTTCTTCAAAACATCGTTTTGTAATTGCATGATGGATGTCTGATTTTTTGCAAGTTCGCGTAAATAGTTTTCGTTGCGTTGTATGGCATCAATATCTTTATGATATTTGTCAGCGAATCTCTGATCTAAGACGCCAAATAAGCTGTTTGCTACCATGCCTACTCCGTCGATCAAGCCACGCTTCTTCCGTGTAGATAAGTGCTTGTGGGGAGATAGCAGGATGGTATTGTAGAAGTTGAGTAGTTCCATTTCATGCGAGAGTTGATCTGTTGTTGCTTTGCAGTAGCTTTGATGAAGTTTTTGACATAAGCTGTTTACACCGTTTAGGTATTTTTCAATACTTTCTACACCTTGCCAGTAGTTTGTTAAGTTGTAGTACGTAAGCAAGGTCCATTCATCGTGAATGAGTTCGATTTTGCCTATGGTGTCATAATAAATCGGCCGCTCGGGTTCCATGTTGGTAACTTGAGTGCCCGACCTTTTTTGCGAACCATATGTTCCATTCACTAGTATCAGCATTGTTAAAAGACACATAAAAATGTTTGTAAGACATTTTTTTTCAGATCGTTTTGTTGTGGTAGGTTTCTCAGGTTTATCGACCTTTTGTGAGTTCGTCTGAAATTCTTCGTCATCTTTGTTGCTAGTAGTTTCTATGGGTAGAGCTGATAATTTCACTATCGGTCGTTTGATAACCCCTGTTTGTGTTTTCAGGGTTGTCACTCGAACGTATCCGTCGGCTCCAGGGTGTAGTTCTAGCACCCGTCCCATAGCCCATTTTCCTGGCGGCAAATTGTTGTCCCGGACTAGTACGACGTCCCCCTCGCTGAGGTTTTTCTTGGGATTGTTCCATTTGCTGCGCCTTTGTAGTTGAGTTAAATAGTCGTTCGACCAATTTTTCCAAAATTGTTGGTACATGTGCTCAGTAAGCTGCCATCGTCGGCGTAAATCAATGTTGTGTTCTTCACTGTAGTCCGCTCGCGGCAGAGACATTGTTGGTCCCCCCGTTAGAAAGTGACCTGGTGTCAGGTAGTTATAAAATTCTTCGGGGTCTTCAGTGAGCTGGCAAAGAGGCCTGGTGTTCATGCATGCTTCTATTTTCGCAAGCAGGGTAGTAAATTCCTCGTACGTGAGTTTTTGGTCTCCTAGCACCCGACGAAGGTGATATTTCATGGACTTGACCGCTGCTTCCCATAGTCCACCAGCGGTCGGCCATGCGGGCGCATTGAAATGCCATTGTACTCCCATGTCTGCAATGATGTTGAAGAAGTCTGGCGACAAGATTTGCTTGTAATCTTCAAACTCTTTCTGAAGCAACCTTGATGCGCCAATAAAGTTGGTACCACAGTCCGAGTAAACGTGACCTGGTGTGCCGCGCCTGGAGCACATTCTCTGGAAGGCTGCTATAAAGGTTTCGGTACTTAGGTCCGATGCTAGCTCGATGTGTACGGCCTTTGTTGCCATGCAAACGAATATGCATATGTAACCCTTTGAGGTTCGCACTCCTCTTCCTTTGTTCAGTTTAACTTCTACGTGTCCCGTGAAGTCCACTCCCGTGTGGGTAAATGGTCGCGATGGTGTTACTCGTTGTGGTGGTAGTTCTCCCATGAGTTGATTTAACTCCGATGTATTGTAGCGTTGACAGCGCACACAGCGCCGTAGTTGAGCTTTTACCGCTCTGTTGCCGCCAACGATCCAGTACCGTTGACGGATGTACGCTAAAGTTAGTCTGGCTCCTCCGTGTAAAGTGGTAAGGTGGGCTTGATGGATCACCAACTCAGTAAGTCGTCCACTCTTAGGCAGAATGATTGGATTCTTCATCTCAAAGGGTAGGATGGAGTGGTTCAGTCTGCCACCGACTCGGATTAACCCGTTGTTATCTAAGTAAGGTTTAAGTTTGTAAATTTTACTTTTAGTAGTAATAGTTTCTTTCTTCATAAGTTGTTTATATTCTTGCGTAAGTTCCGTTTGTTGCACATATTTTATTATTTGTTCATTTGCAGTGCTTAATTCGCACGAAGTAAGGTATCCGGTGTCACGTTTTGCCTTGTCTCGTGTATTTGCAATAAATCGTTGTATCCATGCTACAATTCTGTTTACTTTGGTCAATGAACTGTAATTAGTTAATAGGTTGTAAATACAATTATTGTTTTCTTTAGCCATAGAGTTGGGTTTCGTTTGGCAATTGTTGCCTATGTTTGTAGTCAATGTGCATGCTATATTTTCTTCACGACGT
The DNA here is from genome assembly GCA_951799385.1 of Hyppa rectilinea. NCBI lineage: Eukaryota > Metazoa > Arthropoda > Insecta > Lepidoptera > Noctuidae > Hyppa > Hyppa rectilinea. The sequence goes on from CATOGW010000008.1 coordinate 25,336, forward strand.
TGTACTTGGAAGGTGGTCAGAAATGTAGGACCTTCCCACCACAGACTGAATGTTTGTAGTTTAGTTGGTAGCATTCCTCTTGAGGCACAGTCTGCGGGATTATCTAGCGACTTCACATAATGCCATTGCTCGGCTGGTATGATTTGTCTTATTTTGGCAACTCGGTTGGCGACGTATTTTTCCCTTTTAGATGTGTCGCCCTGTATCCACGCCAGGACCACTTGGGAATCACACCAACGCTTGTAGTTAAGTCGAAACCATGCAAAGCTTCGCTGATTTTTTTGATGAGTTGCGATAGTAAAAGTGCGCCACAAAGTTCGAGTTTCGGCAATGTAATCGTTTGTGACAACGGCGCCACTCTAGTTTTTGCAGCAAGTAATGTTATTGTTGGCTTATTAGTTTTATCTCTGACGCAGCTGTAAACTACGCAAGAGTAAGCCTTTTCACTGGCGTCGCAGAATCCGAATAGTTCAATCTTCTGCTCTGTTGTACCGACCCAGCGCTTGATTTTCATATGTTTTACATTTGGTATGTCAGATTTCAGTTTCAGCCACTTATCGGCTATCTGTGACGGTAATTGATCATCCCAGTCAAGTTTGTTGATCCAGACTTCTTGAAATAGTAGTTTTGCCGCAATAGTTATGGGTGAAAGCCAACCCAGCGGATCGTAAAGTTGTGAAATTTCTGAAAGCAGCCGCCTTTTAGTTATTTCCGGTCGACGTTCTTCTTCAAATTTCCAGTTAAACACAAATGTGTCAGCCTGAGGATTCCAACCTAGTCGCTAGTGTTTTCATTGATTCCTCTTGCTTGAAGTCAAAAGTAGTTCTGCGTGAGATCTGTTCATCGCTTAAGTTCTCTAACAATGCTGGATCATTGCTGGACCACTTGCGTAAGTTCATCCCGGCGCCCTTTAACATGTCAATAAGTGATGTTTGGAGTTCCTGGGCCGCATCTAGTGAGTTGTGGCCACTTATGACGTCATCGACGTAAGTTTCGTTTAGCAGTACTTTGGCAGCCGTAGGGTAAGTGTCGCCATCATCGTATGCGAGTTGCTTGATGGTTCTCATGGCTAGCCACGGTGCGCACTTAGTGCCGTAGGTGACAGTGCAAAGTTGGTACTCTTGCAGCTTCTCTGAGGTTGTAGTTCGCCATATAATTTTCTGCAAATGTTGTTGGTCCTCAGACAGCCAAATGCATCGGTACATCTTCTCGATGTCAGCTGTAAAGGCGTATTTGTAAGTTCTCCATTTTATGATAAGTTCTTGGATATCTTTCTGTAGATTGGGGCCCTTTTCTTGTAGGCCGTTCAAGCTATATCCTGTTTTTGTTATCTGGGAGGCGTTGAACACAACTCTCAGTTTCGTGGTAGTGGATTCTTCACGAAGTACTCCGTGGTGTGGTAGAAAACATTCAGCAGTTGAAGATGTTACAGGTTTAGCTAGTTTCATGTGGCCTAGCTCCAGATATTCCCTGAGGAACTCTTTGTATAACTGTTCAAGTCGGTTATTTCTTAGAAAACGTTTTTCAAGTTGCAGCAATTGCGATACTGCGATCGTTTTCGATGATCCAAGTTTATTTTTGTAGTCTGAGCATAAAGGCATCTTCACAATGTATCTTCCATCTGGACCACGGCGAGTAGTTTCCTTGTAATAAGTTTCACATTGATGTTCTTGAGATTTGTCAGTGTTTGTTTTTGTGACGTCTTCACACTCCCAAAATTTTGTTATTTCAGCCAAGTCTAGTAGAGTCACGTGGCAGTTAAAAGTTTCTAGTTTTCCACACAAAATCCATCCCAGCTGTGTTTGTTGAGCAACGGGTGATTTTGGTGCACCTTTTAGTATTCCGTCTTGGATTATTTCTGCGTATACGTCAGCTCCAAGCAGCAAGTCAACAGACCTTGAAATGTTAAAATCAGGGTCTGCTAGTTTTATGTTTTGCAGATGTGACCACTCAGGTCGTTCAAATGTGTAGTTTGGTAGTTTATTGATCAGTTTCTTCATAATCAATGCTTCTGTGTTAAAAGTATATTCAGAGTGGATTGATTTGCATGTTAGTTTCAGGCGTCCTTTACAATCTCCTGACACAGTGCCAACTCCAGATATCCTTGCAGTTAGTTTGTTTCTTGGCAGTCTCAGGAGTTGTGTTGCGTTTTCAGTTATTAAGTTAACTTGTGAGCCTTGATCTACGAGCGCACGAAGAGTTATGTAGGTCCCATCTAACGATTTGACCTTGATTTGGACGGTCGTAAGTAAAACTTCCACCTCGTTAGCTGACAGATGATTTGAACTCGGCGGTTCAGTTTCCCTCGCTGGTCGTTGACCTGAGCGCTGATTTTCATTGCTCGGCGAAGGTTTGTTGTTGTAATGTAAGAGCGTATGATGTTTCATATTGCATTCCTTACAAGTTTTTGTAGAGTTGCAAGTTTGGTTGTCGTGTTTGAACAAACAGTTTTTGCAAAGACGCAATTTTGCAACTGTGTAATTCCGTTGTTTTGTGTCCATGTCAATGAATTGCTGACACCTCATTAGAACATGATTGTTTTTGCAAAGAGGGCATTGTCCGTATGAAGTATGGTAAGTTTTTGGATGCCATTTCTTATGATCGTAATTTTTTCGGTAAACATGTTTTTCAGTTTCAGATGACTTTCCTGAGATCTGTATCTCTTTCTTCGAAGTTTTCATGGTTTCAAACGCCGTAAATTGGTTTTCTAAGAACAGTAGAAATTCCTGTAGGTTTGGAACCTCTCTGTTGTCGTTCAAATCCTTTATATATTCGTTGTATGTGCCACAGTCAAGTTTTTGTGACATCACATGGACGATCATAGGTTCGCCGCCATGTGTATCAAGACCCATGTTTGTCAAACCATTTAGGCATTCCATAGTTATGTCATGCAGCTTCTTCAGTTTGTAAGCGTCAGGCTTCTGTATGACAGGCAGCTGCAGCATAGCGTTCATGTAGGCTGAGAACTGTAAGCGACGGTTATCATAGCGTTGATTCAATATCTCCCAACACGAAGCATAGTTGTCGGCGCTGATGCCCAGGTGTTGTACCAGCCTTTCTGCTTCACCTTTCAGTTTGGTCTTCAGATGCTGCATTTTTTGAGCATTATTCAATGACGAGTTTTTGTGTATAGTTTCCAGGAACAGATCTTTGAAAGATATCCATTTGCTGTATTGTCCTGAAAACTCAGGGATCTCGATTTTCGGAGCTGAACGTTCGTGATGGGCGGTAGACCACATTTTGCTTTTCAGACGTTTTCTTGTTTCATCATATTTGGCTTCCATGCTGTAGAACATGTCGTAGTACTTATGGTTTGATCCTTTCAGCAATGCCTCCAGTTCCCAATGAGTGTTGTCAACAGCATCCCATCTTGATTTTAAGATTGACAAGTGATCGTCAAGCTCCCACTTTTCAGCTGAGGCTTCAAAATCAATTTTAGCCATAGCCCGGTCAATCGCCTTGAAGTTACATTCTTGCTTAGTCAGTAAAGTCTTGGTTTTCTCATCAGATTCTACTCCTGAGGGTTCTGTCAGATCAAACTTGATATTTTCTTCCGCAGATTGTTGTAACATTCTTAAAATATCAGTTCTAATTGTTTCATACATGCTTTTTGTTTTACCGTAGATATCTTCCACAAAATAGTTTATGCTTTTATCTTCAATTTCTTGCAAAAGCAAAGTATGCCTTGCATTGAAATCCATCCATTGATCTTCCAGCGACGACAGTCGCTTGTTCAAGTATTCAGTTGTTTTCCTGGACCTGCTATCCTTTTTATAGTTATTACACAATGTTTTTATGTTTTCAAAACATGTTGACTGTAGCTGTAGCTTACTCATCTTGATGTTAGACGATATCTGACTTGTAGTTTACAAGATTTCTTTTTTGTAAAGTTTCGAAGATTCTCCTAGTTGTTGAAGACTCTTCTAGTAAAAGTTGAAGGCTCTTCCAGTTGTTGAAGGCTCTTCACGTAGTCAAAGTTCGTTGCAGTAGTTGACGTCTCTTCTAGTTGTCGAAGGCTCGTCCAGTAGTTGCAGTTAGTTCAAGTAGTTGACGGCTCTTCTAGTAGTCGAAGGCACGTCCAGTAGTTGAAGTTGGTTCCAGTAATTGACGTCTCTTCTAGTAGTTGAAGGCACGTCCAGTAGTTGAAGTTGGTTCCGGTACTCAATGTGCCTGCACTCTAGCTAGGTATATGCGCCTTCTCAATCCAACTGGGGCGACCCTCTTCCGGGAGACCAGCTGAACCGATTCGCTACCGTAACAAGAGACACAAACACACCAAGATACACGAAGGCTCGAAGGACCACAAATGTACGGGTTATAGTAGTTAACTCCGTACACCGATTTGTCGTGAAGGTTTTGTGAGTTCAGTTGTATAGAGAAACGCGTTCCACTAAGATTCACTAGTTAAAGTTTATTTGAGAGCAAGTTACAGTAGTACTTAAGTGGTAGGCGATTATTTCTCTCAGTTGTTGATAGCTACACAGTTATAATTATGTTGACTACTCTTAAATAAGTTAATAATGTTAATTTTATAATGCTTAATTATGACGCGCGTCGGTCGGCCTTATGTAGGTTACCGCGTAAGCAGAAAAATGTACGGCGATGAGACCGTACAAAATGACTGGCCCAAGAGGGTCACCCTGTTGACATCCAACAGCTGATTCCAGAAGATTGTCTTTATAAAGTAATTTAGTGGGGTTTCTATAACATTGATAAAGGAAACTGTAAATTTTGGGTATTTCTTTTTGAGCCTCTGTCAACAAAGTATCCCTGTTTACGGAATTGAAAGCGTTTTTAATGTCAACCTTAAGGATGACCTCACCTTTATCACTATTGAGATAGGTGGATAAAGCATGTACCGCAGCCTCACAGGCCCCTTTAGATCCGAAGCCCAGCTGTAGGGGCTGGAATTTGCTGGCCAAAGTTTCTCTGTAGAAAGCGCAGCAAATTTTGGCTGCGATACGTCGGTAGATGGACCCTACGGCAATGGGACGAATGCCGCCATCCTTCTTGCGTAAGGCACACAAATTTGCACCATACAAGATATCGATGACGGCTTCGTTCACATTACCAGAGAGCATGAGATTGATGAGGGCCGTCAGCTCCTTCAAAAGGGACTCGCCAGCCGCCCCGGCGCCTGAACACATTAAGTCCTTCAGGTGTTGAGGAGTCAGGCCGTCGAGGCCGCCGGCAGAGCCACTTCGAAAAGAGCACACGGCCGCACGTACTTGATGAGCTGTAATTTGGAGTGAGTTAAAATCAGGATCGGGTGCGTCAGGGAAGGAGAGGTCATCTGCCGGAGAAGGGTGTTTGCTTTCCAGAGCCGTAAGAGTCTCTGGAGAGTACGGCGCAACCACATCGCTGCTAAAGATGACCCTAGCTGCACCTCTGATATCACCCTCGCCTAGTTTAGACTACACATAGTGCAAAAGATCTCTTTGAGGGAGATGTGCTGTGAATTTTGGGTCAAAACTGTGGGCCGAAATATTACAATTATCCTTAATTTGCACTGTTAAAGTTTTTTTATTTGCCAAATTTTTTTGCACATGTAGAAATCTAAAAGGGAAGGTGAGTAATTGCTCCCAAGCACGTTGAGAGTTCTCTGTGGCGACGAGATGGATACAACGCGCTAAACTTGAAGCCACGGATGATCTCGCGCCACGAGGAACGCTCTTTAAAACTGGAGTTGAACTTTTCAATTTTGCAAGAGTTTTCCAAAAGGGTTGAGCGGGTAAACTAGGTGTGAGGGAGGTGGAAATTGTCGGGCAAGATGAAGGGACATTATGGAGTTTGTGTTTCTTACCCAAATGTATCTTCAAACCACGTTCACCTTTGAAAAAGCGTGCTTGGGAACATTGAGGGCATCTCACTAGGGCATCCAGCGATGTGGTAGGTTGACTGGCACTTCGTACGGCGTCACCAGTGTCAACAAAGTTAAACATAAATAAAAAAGACTACTTACACGATTATACACATATTTTTTAACAAAATGCAAATATAGAATATGACTACAACACATTCTTTAGGCATTCTGGTCAAGTAAATAACTATGGACTTCGAATTATTTTGGCTAGTCTTATCGAATTAATTATGGACATACAATGCTATAACACCCAATATCAAAGGCATCACTTGGTAACATTAACGAAGCACGAACCCACCCATGTACTTGAAACGGAAAGGCAGTTTTTTCGATAATAATAGCATATATGTCATGCATCAGAACATAGCAGGGCTTCTAAATAAGACAACTGCGCTGACTGTTTGTCTACAAGAGTTGGAAGACAAAAACACTTATATTGATGTACTGTGTATAACAGAACATTTTATGATGTCAGGTTACGAGAATCATCTACAAATCCCGAATTTCAATTTAGCTGAGCTATGTTTAACATCAAATCGACAGAAAGCTGTAAACCAATTTTAAAAAAATACAAATTATTAACTTTACCGTCTGTCTCTGTACATTTTTGAAGTCGCATCTTTTGTAAAAAGTAACCCCCAATTATTTCCACGACTTTCGGACACGTTTCCACGCAACAGACGCGACAATAGATTACTTTGCTCACATTAAAAAAAAAAAATACGCCGCAGAGGTGAAAGATACTTTAATTAATCGTCCAGCTAGTGGCAAATATAAAAAGTTGAAAAGCGAGCTAATAAAAAGGTTATCTGCATCGCGTGCAAAAGAGCTAACCCAGCTGCTGATGCATGAGGAACTAGGAAACAGGCGACCATCTGCGTTTCTTCGGCACCTGCAACATCTAGCGGGCCCAAACATACCGGACGATTTTATAAAGACCGTGTGGACTAGCCGCTTACCGGGCAACATACAAATAGTCGTAGCATCACAGCCAGAGTCGTCACTTTCCGCACTCGCAGACCTGGCAGATAAAGTGCACGATCTGGGTGTGAAATTTGCATGGTTTTGCTTGCAAGGTGATTCTAAGGGAAAAGGAGATGTAGTGGTGGATTGAAACGTTCATTAAAAAAAAACAGATTCATTTTTCCCAAAGAAACCAAACAAAAAAATACGCTCAGAAGTCTCACCTTGCCAAGTGTTACTGGCTTGTTTTGTCGCATAAAGACCAGGGTCTTAACTGCAAGTACTGTGCTTTGTTTGTCGTACTAGCTTCATCTTTCTGACTGACCGACCCCTTGACAATTCAAAAGTGCCTGTAATTGGTTTATTTGAAATAAATGCTTTGAGTTTGAGTTTGAGTAGCTCCTGGAGGTGGTGTACAGACCAAAACACCTTTATGTCGACTCGTAAAAGAACTAGGTGAAAATGGTGTTCTGCACCAGCGAAACAAATACCACGAATTAGCTGTCGAAGCAGGGAAGAACTCTTTATTGAGTTTTCATAAACCGGAAATTAACATAATGAACAAAGTATAGTCAAAGACTGAAACAAATAATAAAAACAGAGAAAGTTTTTGACCAATCGTAAAAACTATAATATTTTGTGGCCATCAAAATATATCGTTACGTGGCCATCGCGACGATGGTAAATTGCGTAACTATGACAGCGTAGTAGCCAATGAAGAGAATTTTAGAGCCCTTTTAAAATTCCGTATTGATTCTGGCGATATAGCATTGCAGCAACATTTAGAATCTTCAAAATTCAACGCCACGTACTTCAGCAAGACTGTACAAAATGAGTTGATAGATGTTTGCGCAGAAATCATCCAGGAAAACATTTTACAGAATGTGCGGGAAGCTAAATATTTATCAAATTTGTTGGATGAAACAACAGATATATCACATCTCACAGCTGAGCCTATCATTCCGATATTTGCATGATGGTATTATTAAGGAACATTTTGTGACTTTTTGTGATACCTACGACGCTCTTAGACGTGAAGACAACAATTCAAGGACATAGGGCCTCGATTGGCACGTGTAGCATTGGCGAAAATCGTTGAAAATCTGTGTACGAAATTTAACTTACATTTATCTTGGTGTGTGGGTATTGGAACTGACTGCTGCTCGGTTATTGTATCAGATACAAAAGGTGCAGTGCAAGAATTGATGAAAATAGCCATTCATGCTAAACCTTTGCCCGTGCAACAACCACGTGGTCAATAACTCATTGGCAAAATCATTCAAAGTAGTTTCCTGTCGCAATACATCTGGCACAATGAGAAAAGTTGTGGCATTTGCCAATGCATCCGCTAAGAGGCATGAAATTGTTAAAATAGAACTCAGGTACATATTTGTGAGACACGTTGGGTAGAGATGCATGATGGGCATCTTCAATTTCAAGTAGACAACTTAGTCTAAAACTGCCAATGATGCGCATTGCTTGCTGCAAACATTGCGCAGTTCTGACTTTATTATATCCTCCATCTGTTTAAGTGATGTATTAGGTGGGTAATTCCCAAAATTATTTTATTTCCTATTGTTTGGCAAACCATGCAGCTTGCCAAGCGCGTCATTTGCTTGAAAATGATCAGCATTGGGATGACGCTTTAGCAGAATCCTGTGTTAGTGATAATCCACGACGGTTACGCCATTTATTTGTAACATTACTCACACTGTCGACAGAATCCAGCGAACTACTGAGCCGATACGAATCGCTGTACCACACTGACCCCTTTTCGGAGGAAACCACAGTCGCTGGAGAAGTGCTGCTAACAAAATTAGGCGAGAACAGACGGGATAGGTGGATCAATACTGTTACTAGCATTGACATGACCCATAACAGCAAAAGGGCCTGGAGCACTATAAGAAAGCTGACTAGCGAGCCCCCTCAACCCGTCCCGCCAAGCTAAGTCTCCGCTAACCAGATAGCCCACCAACTGCTTATTAACGGTAAACCAACACACGCCATCCTAGTGTCCCTAAGTCAAAGGAAACCGAAGGCGTTTGCGACAATATTAGTAAGCCATTCAACCTTTCTGATATCGTCGCAGCGATTAAGGGTCTTAAGCGGGGTAAAGCCTCCGGAGTAGACGACATCTCAGTTGAGCAAATAAAATAGCTTGGTCCAGTTGCTGTGTCGTGGTTGCTGCAACTCTACAACAACTGCCTGGAATCCGCTTCAATACCTCGTCTCTGGAGAAAATCAAAGGTCATAGCTATTCCGAAGCCAGGTAAAGCAACAGACGATCCCAAAAACTTTCGTCCAATATCCTTGCTCTGCCATACATATAAACTGTTTGAGAGATTGTTGCTGAACCGGCTAACGAGTGTTATTGACCCGAAGTTGATTTCGGAGCAAGCTGGTTTCAGACCCGTCAAGTCTTGCTGCAACCAGACCCTCAAACTCGTGCAACACATTGAGGATGGATTCGAGACAGGAAAGGTCACAGGTGCTGTATTCGTTGATCTGTCAGCTGCCTACGATACAGTCAACCTCAGACGGTTGTTGTGGATGGTGGAGTCACTGGTCAGCGACCAGAATTTCATCCGGATACACCAAGAACTTCTCCACAACCGTCGTTTACAGGTCCATCTTCTCTCGGACAAAGTCGTTGGAGAGCACAAAAAAATGACCTTCCCCAAGGTAGCGTCCTGGCACCGCTCCTTTTCAATATCTACACCAACGACCAACCATCTAGCCCGTGCACGTCCCGCTTCCTTTATGCAGACGACCTTGCCCTCACCTCCCAAGCCACCACCTTTGAGGAGGCAGAGGTCCACCTGTCAGACGCTCTTGGTGACTTAGCCAAGTACAACCTCGCTAACTCACTGAAGCCCAATCCGAGCATGACTCAGTCGTGCATATTTCATCTCCAGAATAGAGAGGCGGGCCGCAAATTGAACATCGTTTGGGGCGGTGTATCCATCGAGCACAGCAACTTCCCGAAATATCTTGGTGTTACTCTGGACAGATCCTTAACATTCAGCAAAAACTGCAAAAACATCAAGCAGAAGGTGCACACTCGCAACAGTCTTCTTCAGCGGCTGGTCTCTTCGAGATGGGGCGCTTCGCCTGATGTCGTGCGGACTACTGGGCTGGCGCTGTCTTTCTCTGCGGGAGAATTCGCGTGCCCCGTGTGGAGTCGTTCTGCCCATGCAAAGTTAGTGGATACAGCTTTGAACGAAACGTGCCGGATCATCACTGGCTGTCTAAAACCGACCCCCGTACAAATGCTGTATCCTCTAGCAGGCATAGCGCCACCAAAAGTCCGTAGAATGGTAGCAAGCTCCAGCGAAAGAGCTAAACTGGCCTCCGACAGACGACACCCCATGCACGACCACATCCTTGTGCCATAAAGGCTGAAAAGCCGAAACAGCTTTTTAAAGTGTGTCGTTCCACTCACTGTCGAACCAAATAAAGAAAGACTGAAGCTGTGGCGAGACAGTGCTTCCTTACCCACTCCATTCGTTCCACTTGCTGAACATCTCCCTCCTGGGAGCGACTTGCCTTGGTCAACTTGGAAGGCTTTAAACAGACTCCGGACCCAGGTTGGCCGAAGCAAGGAAAACCTGCTCAGATGGGGATTCATAGACTTGGAGTGTAAATGTGGTGCTGTTCCACAAACGATGGGGCACTTAATTTCGTGTCCTGTGTGTCCTGCCGTATGCACGTTACAGGAACTGATGGACGCTAGTGATGGCGCTAAACACGTAGCTGAATTCTGGGCCGAGGAGATATAGATTGCCATCGACACGCTAAGAAGAAGATTACTCACATTTTGTAATTTGTCAGATGCTGTACAATTATGGGAAAAATATAAAGAAAAATTTGCAGAAGACTTTCTTAGAAATATATCTAACAATGATGAAGGCACAACTAATGATAATTTCCGTGATCTTGCCATAAATCAGTGCTTATTAGCTCTTCAGGATAACTTAACAGCAGTAGGCGGTAAATCACTCTGTGAATATGATTGCCAACACCAACCTCAGTCGGAGAGGTAACTAATAAGGAGTATTCCGCAGAGATTGGTTACAACTTAATGGAACTGCTGACAACGTTAGAAAACGGTGTCCCAATTCTCTTCATTCCGGACAATTCCCATCCCAGTGGCGTATGGCCTTTGTACGCCCACTCCCTAAAATTTCTAATCCCTCCCTACCCAGTCACTTTCGCCCCATTTCCATTCTTCCGTTCCTGTCAAAAGTGCTTGAGGCCTGTGTACACAAGCAGTTTTCGGGGTTTGTTCACCGCAACAACCTCGTTAGCTCATTTCGGTCTGGATTCAGGCCTGGGCACAGCACAGCGTCCGCTCTCCTTAAAGTGACTGGCGACGTTAGAGAAGCAATGGAGGATACTAAAGTTACCGTTTTGGTATTAATTGATTTCTCCAATGCCTTTAACGCCGTCAGCCATGAGATTCTCCTTTCTATCCTCTCTCATCTTATGGTTTCGTCCGAGGCCCTGGAATGGTTCTCTTCTTATCTTCAGGGACGCCAGCAGTCGGTACGCGTTGATGAGAGCTCGTCGAGTTGGCGTGATCTGCATGCTGGTGTTCCACAAGGCTTCTTTCTCCATTGTTATTCTCCATCTTCATTAATTTTATAACTCATTGTCTTCGGTGTTCGTATCATCTTTATGCTGATGATCTTCAATTGTATACAGCTGCACGGGTTGAAGGTTTATCAGACGCTATAGCAGATGTAAACCGAGACTTGGATGCTATCAAAAAGTGGTCTGACAGTTTTGGGGTTTCAGTAAACCCCTCGAAGTGTCAGGCCATTATAATTGGTAGCTCGCGCATGATGGGTAGGGTGACGCTTAGCTCTCTTCCACCTCTTATTTTAAATGGTACCGTCATACCCTTCACCCCTACTGTGAAAGATCTCGGTTTGCACCTTGACTCGACACTTAACTGGCAACGCCAGGTCGCTAGTGTTAGTCAAAGGGTCAGTGGTACTTTGCGATCGTTGTATCGTCTGAGAAACTTTTTGCCCGCTAAGACCAAAACTATGCTTGTGCAGACCTTGATTGTCCCTATCATCGACTATGGTGACGTGTGCTACTTTGACTTGAATGCGGTTTTCCTGGACAAGCTCGACAGATTGCTTAACAATTGCATCCGGTTCATATTCAACCTCCGTAAGTATGACCATGTGTCTAGTTTTAGATCTGAGCTCAAATGGATGTTCATACGCCAAAGAAGAAGTTTACGGGCATTGACGACTCTTTTCTCCCTCCTAACCTCTCCCTCTCCTCCTTCTTATTTGATTTCTCACTTCCAATATCTTTGTTCTTTCCATGCTAAGAATCTGCGTTCTTCTAACAACCTTCTCCTACTCTGTCCTTCTCATACTTCTGACTTTGTTCATTCCTCCTTTCATATTCAGTCTATTCTTCTTTGGAATGCGCTTCCTGTCGATATCAGGACGGCTACCAGTCGTTATGCATTTAAGCGGAAATTGCAGAGTTATTTTCATAACAAATAACCACCTGTCTTCCTTGTATCTATATATATGTATGTATGTATATATGATTTATATATATTATAGTTATCTATTATAGTAAATAATTATGTATGTTATGTATTATAGTATAAACTGTTATTATAAGGTTTTAACCTATTTATGTACCCATTTTATTCAAGTCTCAATGTTTTGTATGTTCCTACTATTTAAAGCACCTGCCATCTAATCTCTTCACCACCCTTGGTTGACTGGTGGAGAATGCCTAAGGCATTAAGTCCGCCTTTGTACCTTTATTGTGTGCGAAAAGTTTAAATAAATAAATAAGCGCAACAACGCCTGGACCAATTTGGCCAATTCTTTTTTTGTTGTGTTTGTTATTGTCAGGAGAAGGTTCTTACATACAAAAAAAATAGGTAGGTAGTTGGGTAGGTAGGGTATACCTACCCCCTACCGGGTAGGTAGGGTAGGTAAGTTGGTAGGTAGGTAGGGTAGGTAAGGTAGGTATCATAGTTAAGACAGGACAACGTCTGTCGGGTCAGATAGTATATAAATAAAATCAATATGTTCATTTAGTGATAATAATAATAATAATAATAACTTTATTTCACAAAAAATACAGATTTGACAGTGTAAAATAAAGACAATTTAAAAGAGCTATGCTAGTAACACGATACAGTACAATCTAGGAACTTAAATCTGTGCACAATAAGGAAAACCCTGCCTCTCAAACTAGGTAACCTGTATCTTGAGAGACAGTGATTCATTAAAACATTGATGCCATAATGTTATAGTAGACTGTGTCGGTCTACCCGAGCGTTAAGGGAATATTATGTAAGAAAATATATTTACATTCACTTGTTATGTGTATTTGTGTGTGAGCGTGTATGTCTGTGTGTGTGTATGTGTGTGCGTATGTGTGTGTATGTGTGTGTGTATGTGTGTGTGTGTATGTGTGTGTGTGTGTGTGTGTATGTGTGTGTGTGTGGGTATGTAATTAGAAATATGTACATAAGTAGTTAGACGACATACTTGAGTATAGACTCTGTTTTCAGGTAGTCCTGCTTCAGTAGCCATTCTGTTAATTTTGATTTTAATTCATATTTATTTAGATCAACTATGTTTAGTTTTTTGTGAATTTGTTTGTAAATGTATGTACTTAATGTGAAGTACACACATCAAAAGTGTCTAGGGATCAAGCATTTTTATGCGGATTTCTTGAGATTGAGATGTGGCTTTGTAATAAATTTATGATTTTATAAATTTATATGGATCCTTTTTGGTGCATTTCATAATTTGAAACAGGAACTGTCAATCAAATTCGAGTAAAAGATGAAAATCAGCTGTCAATATTTTCCCTATAAAAACATACAACGCATTGAAGACATTATTAGTGCTACTGTTTCCCTACTACTGATTAAAACCAACGTTATTATGGAGCGGCGACGTCATTTAAGCAGGGAAGAAATGCTCAGAGCCGTGGGAATGATAGAAGCTGGTTCCCGGCAACGTACTGTGGCTTTAGCTCTGAATACAAGTCAGAGTGTTATCAGTCGACTTTGGACACGTTACCGAAGCACTGGTACCGTGGCTGAGCGCCATGAAGGACGGTATCGCTGCACCACACGGAGACAAGACCGATACATTCAAATCTTAACTCGAAGAGCTCCAACAATAACCGCCATGATGTTAGCCGTGAGGCTTCATCACTCTTCAGGGAACTTAATTAGCGACCAAACAGTCAGAAACCGCTTGCATGAAGTGAACCTTCATTCCCGAAGACCGCTACGGGTACCACCTATAGCAATGCACAATCGTAGGATTCGATATCAATGGGCTCTTGAACACAGAAATTGGGCAGAAGAACAATGGCGTTTCGTGTGCTTTTCTGATGAGTCTCGTTTTGGTATGAGACCGGATACAAGACGTATACGACACTGGAGAACCCCTGGACGCCAACAGCGATTAAAATCCTGCCAGGAAGTCCATCCTTATAGTGGTGGAACCATCATGGTATGGGCGGGTATTTGGATCGGCGGAAGAACTGAGTTGATTTGGATCAGAGGCAACCTCAACGCTCAAATTTATGCTGAGACGATTGTATCTGACGTCATCGTTCCTCTACAAGTGCAAATCGGTCCCTTATTTCAGTTAATGCATGATAATGCACGACCGCACACCGCAAGAGTTGTAAGACAGACTCTCGCCGCAGCTAACATCAATGTCCTGCCCTGGCCTGCTCAGTCGCCAGACTTGAACCCGAGTGAGCATGCATGGGATATGCTACAGAGAAGAGCTCTGCCGAATATGGAGGGTATCCAGTTGCAAGAAGACCTTTTTTTGTTGTTGCAACGAACATGGGCGGCCATTCCACAGCGTGATTTGGATGAACTCATTTTGAGTATGCCAAACCGATGTTCTTGTGTTGTTAGTGTTCGCGGTAGAAACACGGATTATTAATTGTTTAAGTTACCCAATAAAATTTTAAAGAAAACTGTTATTTCAGTCTTTTTTTCGAACTTTAATGTTAGTGGTTCAAATGTCAAAAATCCCTTTATTAGGAAAATGGCAAATTTCTTTATTAATGCAAAGGTGACTTGGTTTATCGTTACTGTGACAAACGAAAACACTTTATTTGATGAATCCTTAAAGAAAATTTAAATTAATATCAATCAAGAGAAAAGTTATTGCAAAAATATATGTTGATCCCTAGACACTTTTGATGTGTGTATTCGTGTTTAGCGAAGGCGGTTTTGTGAGGTGTACTAATAGGTAATTTCTTCCTTTTTTTAAGGTCAGAAGGGGGAACATCGAAGTCCTGGAACCAGCTCAGGAGGGGGGGAGGCGGTCATGATTAGATACAGAATTACAGAAAAGTGTTGCTCAAGAAGATTCTACAGACTCTAATTTTCGTAATAAACATTCTAATAAAAATCAGTGAAAAAGAAAACAGACCGACACTGATGAATTCGATAAAGATATGCTGATGATGTTCAAAGATAATGCAAAACTTTAAAAAAATGATGACATGTATTTTTTCATGTCTCTCCTGCCAATAACAAAAAGTTTACAACGCATCAAAAATTGATGATTTTCCGTACAGAAATGCTCTAAAAAGCTATAGGAATTAGTAATATGCACAATCCATATTATGAAATAACCAGTAGACCGAATTCTTCAGGTTCATATTTTTCTCAACAGTCTGAATCGATTTTACACGTTCAAGATCCGATCAACGTACATGAATATGAAACTTTCCCTGATATATCAAATACCGGTTCACAAGAATGTGTGATGTACGAAGTACGTCACACTACTTCTTATACATCAAACTCTGGATCCCAAATTATTTCTCAAAGATACTAAACCATCCATGGCATTACTAGGAAAGCCAACGAAGACAAGTAGAATGTGTCCTTCAACAAAATAAATAACTACTTATTCTTTTTTACAAAAATAATAAAAAGCTTATATAAAAATGTATTGTTTTCTTTCTTATTATTATGTTGCAATAATAGATTGATATTTTCTAACTCACCTCAATGTAACAGCAAGTCGTTCCACTGGAGGTATAATTTCTCAATAGAGCAGTGTTTCAGGTGATTTTCTAACTTTGATAACAGTTCATCAAAAGTTTTTACTTTCATTCTAAAATAATTAAAGAACTTTTCCTCGTCCTGACGTAGCTTTTCAAATAATGTAGAAAATTCACGGAGACACAATTCGGACGGAGAATTAATAATAGCTATAAGCGATTTAAGTCATGATGTAATCAATAAAGTATTCCCATTTGTGAAACACTCAAGAAAACGACTAATGATTTAAAGAAAATAAAAATACATAGGTCAAAAAAACCTAAATGCAACATTGAACAAAGATTTCCTACGGAGTCTATATTTTCCGATGAGCCATCTTTTTATGAAAATTGGAGAGGACAAGTTGAACTAGCCAAACCTACCTCACCAAAAATGCGTGTTAAATTCATGAAAAATTGCAACCTGTGTAGTCGTGTTCCTAACAAAGATGGTAGTATAAAAGCGATTATTCCCGATGTCCACCAATTCTCTGGCCACCACTGGGGGACAGCGAGACAACTTTAAAAAATGATTCTTGTTGTCCACCACTGGGGGACAGCGTCACAACTTTGTAAATAATGTCCATACGCCACCACTGGTGGACAGCGACACGGATGTTTTAACATTCCCTATGGCCGCCATTGGGGGACAATGGCACAACTATTTTGATCCAATTCCCACTGGCCATCAATTCAAATTATTTTATCTAGAGACAGGTAAAGGATAGCTAAATTACGGATTTGTTTTTTAGCAGGGCTTATAAAATTCTTTTCAATTTAATCAAAAGTCAAGTTCCTGGATAGCAACCTTCAAAGTTTTCAATTGATTTTGAGAAAGCTGCTATGAAGGCCACACACTTTTAAAAAAGCCATATGGAAAAAGGGCCGTGATTTGAAACTTACAACATCTGCTGACATATTCAAATTTCGAGAGGTAGCATTGACTACCGTACTTCCATTACTGCCCGAGACAGAAATAAGAAACGGGTGGCTCTATATAACGCACCGGGATACTACGGATCCTGCTATTTTAAAATTCAGGAAATACGTTGAAGGACAATGGCTAAAAGATGATTTTATACCAGTTTGGTGCGTTTTTGGGGAAAGGCATCGAACGACTAACGCTGTTGAAGGGTGGCACCACAAACTAAATTCAGCGATGAGCAAGAAAAACCCAAACATAATGCACGCTTTAAACGTTCTTCGAGAAGATGCATGTTTTTCTTTGTGAAAAAAATGCAAATAAGTCAAAAAAAAAGAACCGTCCAACAAACGGAAAAAAAAAGTACGTTTACAGCGATCAGTTTATTCATGAAACCCAAATGGAACTTGTAAACGGCCAAATATCTGTGGGCCATTTTCTAGAAATTATGAAAAACTAATAAGTACCTACTTATTGTTTTATGTTTAACTATGTGGTGTTTAAGACTTATGAGAAGTGCAATATGTTTAATTCAAGAAACACAAATGGAACTTGTAAACGGCCAAATATCTGTTAGGCCAATTTCTAGATATTGTGAGAAATTATTATTGTTTTTTGTTTAACTAAATATGTGATTTTTAAAACTGTTGATGATTAGTACATACATAATATTTATTTTTATAAATTATATTTGAATAATTTTTATATTCCTCCGGCGAGGAGTAGTATAATAAAACTGTGATTATGATTGTAATGTTCTAGTCGATTTTAAAAATTGTAACCCATTATAACCAGCTGTGGAAATTATGTCGGTTAATTACCCACTTTAATAAAAAATAAGCAATTAAAGCTATACTAAGTAGTAGCATTATTTTTTAATACTTTAACTGTGAAACATTTAATAAAACTTGATTCGAGAGTATTACTTTATTAATTACCTACCATATAATTTAGAAATATTTAAATTGGTCTCACCCTTGGCCCTGCTAAAAAACAAATCTGTAAGTAGGTATATTTAGCTATCCTTTACCTGTCTCTAGATACAATAATTTGAATTGATGGCCAGTGGGAATTGGATCAAAAGAGTTGTGCCATGGTCCCCCAATGGCGGCCATAGGGAATGTTAAAAAATCCGTGTCGCCGTGTCCACCAGTGGTGGCGTGTGGACATTATTTACAAAGTTGTGACGCTGTCCCCCAGTGGTGGACAACAAGAATCATTTTTTAAAGTTGTCTCGCTGTCCCCCAGTGGTGGCCAGAGAAGTGGTGGACGTCGGGAATAATCGGTATAAAAGTACGTCGGTAGACAGCAAACCGAACGCGCGCGCATACACTTGGTTCCTTCTACTTACTCGGCGAAGAATTTGTGACTCACTCAAGGTACCTACGACCACTCAACAGCGTTTCTCAAACTCTCCAAGATGTTTACTTGTCAGTGCGAT